>WUAW01026237.1:0-12843 GCA_017165845.1 Thaumetopoea pityocampa | reverse complement strand
CAAAGGAAAATGAAGGCAATGATTATCTTTACAGAAATTATTTTATATATTACACCCCCGACACGTAGTCGTCGGTAGTATAGTGGTCAGTATCCCCGCTTGGCACGCGGGAGACCGGGGTTTGATTCCCCGCCAGAGAGCTATGGAAAAAGGCGTGATTGCATGTATGTATATATTAAATAGTACATTTGTGGTATAGTGGTGCCTGACACGGCTTGCGATCCAAAAGTCGTAGGTTCGATTCCGGTTCCGTACTACTGAGTTATTTCTAATTCATGTACGGTCTACATTGTAGACACCAATGTACTCGACGGAGTATTAAACCTTCGTGAGGAAACCTGCATGCCCGCATGGGTGTGTGAAGTCTACCAATTCGCACTAGGCCAGCGCGGTAGACTACGGCCTAATCCCCCTCCTTATTGGGAGAGGTCTGTACCCCTGTAGTGGGAAAGAATATGGATTGGGGGTGATTAAATAATTTCTATGAAACATATATATCTGATCGGCGTAGAACCAATTAACCCAAGAGTTTTGAATAGTTTTCATTGTTTTAGTATGCGATAAGATCTTGTTACTCTTCTGTTAAAGAAAGTTTTGTTAGTACTACTAAACCACGAATTTTCTCGTTGTTTTTCCAAACATATATGTTACTTTGCTTAGATAGTAAAATTTTTTTTTTTTCGCCTGGTGTTTTTAATTTGGGATTTTGTTGCGAGGGTCCGACTTCTAACCCAATTTCCTTCATTTTAAATGATCTTTGACATCCTCAATGAGTCCATTGGTTTGACCTTTGAACTGAGAACTGCTGTTGGTCGTAGATGATTTCAACATCTTCATTGGACAAGAATGGCGGGAGCAGACCGCATTCTAGCCGTTGAGTTAGAGGCTGATGTGGAGGAGATGGTAGTGGGAGAATTAAGACAAGATCATTTTGAATGAAGCTTGAGGAGTTTGAGAAGCTTGCGAGTCCATTGTCTTATATAATATCTTGCTTTTAATCCAGCTGGGCATTCTTAGTATTGATTAAGTCTATACATGTATAGATACACATAAATATGTATTTCGTTTTAAATATATCCTAGTTTGGGCAAGATCAATGTGTGTGAAAGTGTCCACGATACATACACACACTTTAGCTGAATATTACGTGATATGACTATAATAGCTTTTCTAAATTGTGTAACAGACTAAGCAAATATGCCAATTTGGAATACGTATAATGGATTTGGATAATGGTTATATCACACTACGAATAAATCATATATTGGTATAGAACAGAGGTTCCCAGACTTTTTTTGTTCTCATAGACCACATTCAAAATTTAGCTGGTTCCGGTGGACCCCTTTAACATTTCTACCATATTCCCAAAATTCGACAAAAAATGTGAAGATTAGATCTAACTATGGAAATTTGCGTATGCCAACGTAGAACCCCGTCATGTATTACAGAATAAAAATTAGATGCGTGTATGTTTGGCGTGTTTGGCGTAGGTATAATAATAGTATAGCTCCAAACCTTCCCGTGGATGCTGTGAGAGCAGCTAACAGGTGTACCAGGGTAACTTGTTATCCAATCAAAATTCACTGCAATCTTTAAACCGCTTGCCAAATGTGAAGATTATGGAAAATTCTTTCTTTTTAAAAAATCTTACTTAAATGCATCGATGTTTGTTTGATTGTTCGATCTTCACGCAAAAATCAGCAGGTAGATTTTAGTCAAACTATTACAATCTTATCGATACTATTCCGACATAAATACTGCAGTATGTTTCATCACTATCGGTCCAGTAGAATTAAAGTTACAGCTTGATCTCTGTTTTAGTAGTCGCCATTTAGGAACGACAGGTTAAGTAAAAGTGTTTAGGTGCTTTTTATATAAATCTGTGATTGATTTGAGATTTTCCATGTAGCGGACAACCGATATTCATGCGGCCGGAGCCGTGGGCAAAAGCTAGTATATCATAATTTTACTAATCCCAGCCAAGGAGGTGTTCTGTGGAGCGATGCGCGCGCGCACGACCCTTTCCCTAAGATAAGTATGTTTGCACGCCGGTTCCGGGATGTCGCTGGCCTTATCTAATGAGAACTGATAACAGGGACCCGCTCGACTAGCGCGTAAGCACGTATTTTTCTTACACAGCCGCGTGATCTACGTGTTATATACGGAATCGTGGAAAAATATGTCCTATTGCTATGGTTATATAAATAATAGAATAGAATACACTTTACTGCACTCCGGTATGACTTATTATACTAAATTATTATATTATTTGCTTTTGCTCGCGGCTTCGCCCGCGTGAACGTCGTTTTTCCGTTACATGGGAAATCCCGAAACAATCATAGATAATTATAAATAATTATAAAGAGCCTTAGAACCATTTTTACTTGATATCTCGTACTTTAAGGCGGCTACTAAAACAGGGATCAAGTTATAACTTCAATTCTACTGGACTCATTTCGATGAAACATGCTGCAGTATTTAAGTCGAAATAGCAACTTTAAGTCATAATACTTTAAGATATAATATAAACTTTAAGTCATGTAATAGCTTAATTAAAATTTACCTTCTAGTTTTTGCGTGAAGCCCGAACAAACAAACAAACATCGACGGACTTGACTTCAGAAGCCCTTAATTAGTCAGTCGATCTGAGTAGTTTGTTTTACTAATAAAATCAATCAAGTTGTATCTTTAATTCTACTGGACCGATTTAGATGAAACATGCCTCATTATTTAACCGTTTAAGTGCGGAACAAATTTTGTGAGCTTATGCCAAAAATGAGTTAATGAGTTTGGGTATATATATAAAAAAAAAAATTAGATGACTTAAGATATCACAAAAATTGTTTGAAAAGAGAAAAACCTAGTGCAACCAGCTTAAATTCACACCAAACTCAGAAAACAAATAGGAGCGCAGTCACTCTCTTTGCAATTTTAACATGAAACAAGAGAAGCGCCATAGCGCTTCCTACAATTTTGGCATATAACCAGAGGAGCGCTGTCGCGCTCCTCCGTACTCGAACGGTTAAGTCGCAATAGTACCTTTAAGACGGTAACAGTTTAACCAAAATCTATCGGCTGGTTTTTGCGTGATGCCCGAATAAACAATCAAACAAATAAACAAACATCGACGGATTCGGTTTCAGAAGCCCTTACTTAGTCGATCTGAGTAGTTTGCTTTTAAATATTTTTGATTTTTGAAAGTTTGACATTTAACAATTTTATAACAGTATATAGATAGATAGACAATTATCTGCGTAGTGTTCACAGGGCGGTCTCATCGCAAACTGCGATTTTTTCCAGAAAGAAGCAGAAGAGCCTTTGTATGAACAGCATTGTATAAACATAATATGGTGCATCGGAATACACAAGTAAGTTTAAACAGATTAAAATCTGTATATATAAAAATTAATCACCACAGGTTAGTCTCGCAAAAACTCGAAAACGGCTCGACCGATTTGAATATTTTTTTGTTTTCTCACCTCAATACAGAGGTGGTTTATGAAAAAATATAATTAGGAAAAATCCAAGGGAACATGGAAAGGGAAGTCGTACGTCGCCGGGTTAGCTAGTAAATAATATTAATGCGTAAAATAAACAGTGCTAGGTTCTTAAAATACATGTACATAGAAAAATGTTATTATCTATCTGATTCTGACCCGCCGTTTCGCTTACAATAACTTTACGTTGATATCATGAACAGTACTTGTCTCCAATCATTATATGTAGTTAAAATAAAATATTTGTGTCCGACTCATGGACGTATTTATCTATATATGTACTAGATATATTATATAGATAACTATATAAGTATGTATATCGTTGTTTAGTATCCAAGATACAGGGAATCCTAGTTTGGGACTAGATCAGTGTGTGCGAAAGTGCCCAGAATGTTATTATTATTTATTTATTTATTATTGATGTGCAATAAAAAGAACTCTATATATCTGTCATAATGATTCATATTTATATGGCTTAACCGTGTTCCGAAAGGCGAGTAAAATAGCGACTCTTGGCTTGAATATATATCTTAAAAAAATCGTGTTCGAATTGGAATCAGGCCTTACGGGGAAAATGTTTCATGACAAATGATCATCTGGACCCTCTAATAACAACAGACCCCGATTTGGATTGAGGTAATATAGACATTTCTGTATTGAAAAGATTTATTAAAACGCCAAAACATTTTCTTAATTTTTTTCATTACAAGGTAACTTATTAGTAACTTATTCAAGTAGGAAATTGAAAAAAAAAAAGATCTCATAATCTAATCTTGAAACTTTTAATAATCCAATCGAATCACGAAGTGAAAATAAATATGCCAGGTACTAAAGAACGTGAAGGTAATTTTTTAAAAGAAAATTTGTACAAATTACCGATCTCCGTGGAACAAGTTCGTTTAAATAAAGAAGACTTTTCAAATTCAAGCTTAATTGTTAACTGACGGAGGCGGATATTCGAGAGAGTGACAAGAATATTTTTTTTCCAATTCTATTCCATGAAACATATTATGGATTGGTTAATATCATCGATTTGTATTTATTACCTTACAAATCTATTCATAGCTGCTCTATTCACATATCGACATTATACACATTATTATTAGATTATCGTTTGAAAGGTAATAGGGCATAAGTGACAAAAACCAAATTGTTTAGGAGAACAGTTTAAAGTTTGAGACTGCACAAAAATGGACATAAGTTTTTTATGTATTGTCATGTCGTGAAAATGGGAGCAGCTCTAGAATTAAGAAAAATAAATGCATTAATTGGCAAAGCATTTATTTATTTGATTCGACGTTGTTTTATGTAGTTTTATACCGTTTAGATCAATTGATCTTGATTGAATCAATCAATTGATTGAGTTTTAAGCATAAGTGACAAAAAATCATTATAGAGCCGTGGAAGTAAGCGCGTTCGAAAAAGCGGACAATTTTAAGTAGGATGGCATACATAACTCATTTACGAGCAAAATGTCGCTTATGCCCCATTGCCTTTCAGTAGTCGATATGTATGTCTTTCTCAACAATATCTTATGTTGGTGTCCGCAGACGGCCATTGCAATGTTACCGAATAAGGATGGCGAGGGCAGAGCACATTTCAGTCATTGACTTAGAGGCTAAGAGGGAGAGAGACAAGCACAAGGGTACTTCAAGAGAGGTTCTAGACTCGGCTTGAGCAGTTGCAGAAGGGAAGTTTATCGGATTTTTAAGTCTCAGTACAGTACTGCATCTAATAATGGCAGAATGCGGGGTGAGATGGAGATTTCTTTGATCTTTTCGGCGGCATCGGTGTCTGGTAGAGTGGCCGTTGCTTCGGCGCGAGGCGAATGACATGAGCACCGCGAGGGTGTAATGTCGTCGCGGTGGCTCAAGACCTGTCAACATTAATGATTGGTATTTATTATTCTGGACCACATTAGCGGCGTTGTGATTCACCAGCCGACATAATTCGGTGCCTGTCGGGGTTAAATGTGGGCTGTGGATAACTACTGCTACATTAAGCAATCGTGGAAAGAAGTGCTCTTTGCCTACCCCAATGGGAAAGAGGTGTGACTGTATGTAGTATGTTTTATAGTTTCTGCCTAGCGTTATGAGATATCGGCGTGAGTGTATGTATGTAGACTTCAACTCTATTTACTGCTACTCTGTCTCTATTCACATCAAGTCTTTCTCAACAAAATGGAGGATCTTGATGATATAGAATTTCGACGCTGTCGCTGTTACTATCTGTCATCAGCAACTTTGTATTGTATATATGTCTCCCAAAGCCTGCACTTAAGGCTTTGGGAGACAAAATCATCAAGGATAATACTCGTCCAAATTTCCCACCATTAACAAATGAGTAGAAAGACAATCTACACAAATAAAAATTAACCTATCTGTCCGTGTGTCTCTAGATAATAAAATATTAAACATTTATCGTGATATATTATTTAACGGGGCTTAATAATAGCGTAAATATTTTCCGTGAATGCTGTGAGAAGCAACTGAGATATTCACCAGAATAACAGTTACTGTAAAGACAGAGCCGCCTGCCAAGCGTTAAAAAGAAATCCCCCCTTTTATAGTGTAGGACCTTATCCAGCGGTGGACTCCCACAGGCTGACGAATATGACAAACATAATAATAATGCTGTCTCAATCTTGCATGCTGCCATTCAAACGGTGTCGTGATTAGTCCCGTCCGATTATTTCCTTCCAATTGAACTTATGAAAAGTGCTTCACGCCTGACCGACGACGCCCGACGGTCGCCGATAAAGTCACCCGCCATCCCGATCGCACTTCGTCTAATAATTGTTTGATCTCATTATTGCGACAAACCGTCGCACACCTGTGACAAAATTGATAATATTATAAATATGCATCTATCTATACTATTATAAAATTGTTAAAAGTCAAATTTTCAAAAATTAAAGATATTTAAAATTAAACTACTCAGATCGACTAATTAAGGGCTTCTGAAATCGAATCCGTCAATGTTTGCTTGTTTATTTGTTTTCTTGTTTGTTCGAGCTTCACGCAAAAACCAGCGAGTAGATTTTGATTCAACTATTAAAGTCTTAAAGATACTATTCCGACTTAATTAATGGGGCATGTTTCATCAAAATCGGTCCAGTAGAATTGAAGATACAGCTTGATCCCTGTTTTAGTAGCTGCGCTTCGGTAGGAGAGGTCGAGTAAAAGTGGTTCTTAGACTTTTTACGTAAATCTATAATTGTATCGGGATTTCTCATGTTGCGAAATACCGACATTCAAGCGGGCGGGAGCCGCGGGCAAAAGCTAGTACATAATAATATCATTGCTACGGACCGGTGAAAAAGTATAAATAAAATGCGCTGGTAAAGGAACAATGGTTTATAATGGATCATAGAAATGGTGAAACTGACAGAAAAACAAAATATACTATTGACAATATCACTGGGAATTTAGACACAAATAGGAAGTTTACCGAATAGATTAAAAAAGATGCTGCACGATGTGCAACAATCATCATCTCGTAGAAGTCCGCTGCTGGGCATGAGCCTCCTCCACAAAAAGGAGGGGGTTGTCGTGATCTCCACCCGTGTCGGGCGTATTGGCGATCGCAGTAGACATTGTTTGAATAGCAGGATAACGCTGCTGTCTCTTATCCTGGTCGTCCCTCAGCTGATTCTGAGAGCATCTACGGGAAGGTATGGAGTGACTCTATTATTACTCAGGCGCCACATAGCAACAAATTTAAATATACATATATAATACATTTAAATATCTTACCTAATCAAATATATATATCATTTAAATATGTAAATATCTAATATATCATTTAAATATCTTACCTAATCAATAATTTGTTTCAAAGAGGTCATGTGCGTACCTAAGAGTGGTACGCACTTGACCTCTTTGAAACAAGTTTTTGCAAGCGAGGAATGTAGAGAAAATGTATTAATGTGGATGAGATGAGATGAGTGTATCAGGATTGTAATATATGGCAAACTGTGGTCTCTGCCTACCCCTATGGATTACCGCCGTGAGTGTATGTATACATATATTTATAATAGGCCACTATCCAATTTTGATTGGTCAAACAAGGTAATCAGATCGACTAATTAAGGGCTTCTGAAACCGAATCCGTCGATGTTTGTTTGTTTGTTGTTTGTTCGGGCTTCACGCAAAAACCAGCGGGTAGATGTTGATTAAACTGTTACAGTCTTAAAGGTCTTCCGACTTAATTAATGCGGAATTTTTCATCAAAATCGGTCTAGCAGAATTTAAGATACAGCTTGATCCCTGTTTTAGTAGCCGCCGCTTAGGTACGAGAGGTCAAGTAAAAGTGCTTATTAGGCTTTTTATATAAAACTGTAACTGTGACATTAACGCGGGCGGAGCCGTGGGCAAAAGCTAGTATTCATTATAATTGTTGCCAACTCTTAGATCTTTCTCACTTCATATAAATATTGTATACTTGACACAAAGAACGGAGGCTTCCGCCATTATAATTGTTGCGGTACCACATCACAGCTGACATGCGCGAAAGGGGAAAAACTCGATGTATATAGATATACAAAAGTCATCACTTATTTTTTTTTATTAATAATAATTAAACGACACAATCTTAGATAGCCATTTTCAATATAGTTCTTCACTGTGATAAGACAGAACTTAAAAAAAATGACTAAAATTAATGGGTCTTTTCACAACTTATCGTGTTGTCTGACTTTCAGAGCTTTTGCCTATTGATTGACAAGAAAGGATTTCGGCCTATTTTGATATTTTTTTCACATCCGTAACATTAAACCACTGTTGTTTATTGTGTAATTAATCTCCATTAAATTATCTATAAAATGGTATGTTAGTTAATTATCTTAGTTCTGTGAACTAACTAACAAATAAATATCAGTACCTAAATATATTTGCCGAAATGAAGCAAAAAAAAAATTTTAACAGTAATCTGTAATGCTTCGCATTGAGACGTGCAATATGTCTATCAACAGATGCGACATTACATTAAATCAAATATGATAAGTAATTTTTGACCTTATTTTACGTATCATAATGCTTAATCTAGTTTTGAAATCGTGCTCACATCTTATAATAATAGGCGGTGTAATAATTATTGGTTCGCAGCGCTAGATGGCGCTAGTGGCACGTACCGCGCGACTTAAGCATGCTCATGATGCAGTACGTGATTTTAATGGCGTCGTCAGGGATAGGTGGAATTCTAGAAAATTAACAGTTCATATAATATTTTAATGCATCTGTGCACAGAACGTTTTAAAATTTGAGAGGGAATTATATATCACTAGTTTTACAGGCGGGTTTGCTCGCGCTGATGTCGAATCACCATAAAAAACTATTTTTCTTTCCATCGGGAACAGTTTTTTTTTTTGAGATAAAAGGTACCCTTTGTCATTCTCTGTACGCCTCATAATATATGTACAAAATTTCATGATGATCAGTTGAGCAGTTAAGGCGTAATAAACAAACTCATATTCGCGTTTATAATATTAGTTAGAATTAGGATCACTATCACTAGTCATTAAGATATTCATAAGACATTATTAAAGCGTAGTTCCATTTTAACATTTTCTCCAACGTTCTGAGCGATACGTTGTTCATTTATTAAATTTAAATAACAAAAATTAATTAATTGAGTGTTTATTAAAAATACCTCATTTGTTAAATCCCCTTCCCGACCAGGGGGGTCCGTGTCCTTATGGACGATTTTGGACTGGGAATAATTAAAGTTGCAATATTTTTAATATAAAAAAGGGAATCAAAACTGAATTCATAAATACCTCCTTCCGGTTATTATGTAAATCATTACAATTCCTTTAAATCTATACTAGTATAAACACGCCTTTTCACATTTATTCCTCTTATTGTTTGACCGGTGCTAGGAGTCGGACGTATAATTAATTATCCCAGTGAATATAAGACGATAATACATACACATATATACATACACTCACGCCGGCATCCCATAGTTCCCAGGTACACAAACTCATTTACTTGATCTACTCTAGCACCGTCTACAACAATGTTACATTTTGTAACATATATAAGATGATAATATAGTCAATTTAATAAATCCTTATTTAAATATTTTATCATACTGCGCGCTTATAATCCTAAATATTAAAACACGTCGATATGAAAAAGATTTTAACCCAATCAATTCACGACTGTCTTCATGACTTCATAAAAACATATCGAATCCTTGAATTGCAAGACTACATGTATATGTACTTAGCTACACCATTATGTATGTATACATAATGGCGACATAAGCGAGGACCTGCAGCGAACTCGTCGTGCCTTTAGCTCGGACACGCACTCCGCGTAGTATTGACTGTACCGATTGCGCATGCCTACACTAGAATGGGATTAGTCATGATATACAACTCTACTAGATGCGGCAGATATATTTAAACAAATATTACCAAAGAAACTAATGCATTTTCTTCTTGTAATAGGTTCATTATTGAAAGGCCAACAATGCATCAGTGATTCATTTGACGTTAAAGATGTCCATCGCAGAGGTATTTTACTTATCATCAAATGAACAGATTTCTTCTTTGCCATTTGCTTCGTTTTATATAAAAAAACTTAGATGTCTCTAAATAAAAGAAATGTATATATATCTCTTTTGGATGGAAGGGAGAACCAGCTAAATTTTAAATCAGTATTAGCGCTATAGGAATTCGAGCCCTGCTGTAATTCGGGAATTTTTGTAGAATTAAGGATAAATATATATTTACATATAGAATATTGTTCTATATTGGAAATGTCAAATATTTAAAAATAAAATTCTGGAGTTTTATTTCAATATTATACTTTATTTATGAGATAATCCCCTTTTGAGATATTATAAAGAATATTGTGTTATTATATTTGTGTATGTGCGTCCTATTCTTGAATATTAATGATAAATTGTTATGTAATCTTCTAAAGAAAGAAACATTCGACTAACACTATCAAATACCTAAATATCGAAATGGTTATCAGCTCAGCATAATGTTGTGGTGTTGAGCCACAGCGCTAATTTTTAGCTGGATCGGTAATATAAACATTTGAATTAATTTTTACAATTGGCAAGTGTAGAAGTAAGAGTATATTCCAACATTTAATGGCATCAGTATATTTACAATACAAAGTATATTTACAATACAAAAATACCACTGGTATATTACAATAATGGTGCGTTGGTGGTGTAGTGGTTTTAAACACGGCTTACGATCGAAGGGTCGTGGGTTCGAATCCCGGTCCCGTACCACTGAGTTATTATTTGTAATTCATGTACGATCCACATTGTAGACACCAATGTACTTAACGGAGAAGGAAAACGTGGTGAGGAAACCTGCATGCCCGCATGGGTGTGTAAAGTCTACCAACCCGCACTAGGCCAGCGCGCTAGACTACGGCCTAATCCCCCTCCTGATCAGAGGAGGTCCGTGCCCCTGTAGTGGGGACGATATGGACTGGTGATGAGGCACATAACAGCATATTACCATTAAAATACGCTATCCAAACAAATAGAAATAAATAGAAACAAATAGAAATAGTTTACAAATAGTTGTCCACCATGCCATGCCGCATCAAAACACTCCGTGATACAATTGCAAGAAGAGACAACAGGCTCTGACTATTCTGTTTAACTACATTTTACGTAATATTTGGATGTAGCATAATATGATATTTACATAAAGCCAGTATCACTGCATTGTAACTGGCCACTACCACGCATGAACATTCTTTATTCGAAGCTAGATTAACTCATTTCTAGTTTTTAATGTTATATTGCTGCTCTGGAAGACTAGTTATTGTCACTAGGCAGAAAAACAAGAAATATTACCTAAACTCTTCCAGTATCTATATATCTATTTAAGAGCACCACGTTTCAGTCGTCGGTAGAGACATAACTAGGTTGGAATTGTAAGTACCATGAAAAAGTCGATGTAATGGAAATATGATATACTGTAGTGGTGCTTATTCTGATTCTTATAATTCTGACGATTCAATTAAATATGCATAGAATTGAATACACTTAAACATATTATTATTTCTTTATAGAGATACACCACTATCAGTTTAATATGAACAGTTCTTTTGTGGAAAGAAAATGTGACGTAAGTACTTCTATTAGGTTAGTCCGATATTTTAGAACAGCTTTATGGTTGAATTATTACGAGAACGTTATAAACGCATTTGTCATAAATGTATTGACGACTGATTGGTATAACAGCAGTTACTTTGCTTTGCCAATGAGTCTCGTGTTCGAATCCTGATAGGGACAAACTTTATGGACGTATTTATCTATTTATGCATTGTGTTTATCTATATAAGTATGTATATCATTGTCTAGCACCCAAAATACAAAATCCTAGTTTGGAACTAGATCAAGTTGAGTGAAAGTGTCCAGAATATTATTATTCATTATTATTTGAAGATTTTAATACCAGTATTATTATATCACCAAATAAAACAGTAAAGTCCGATTTGGTGAAGTTAGCCGATAGAAACTTTGAGTTACTTGTCACCCGATCAGCGGCAGGTCCGCGATGGCGGCGGCTAATGCCCGTCGTCGTATGAATTATGTCAATACAATACAATTATGTCGTCGGACATAACTTTCCGACTATGGAGAAAGATCACCCACAAAAATGGGCAGACTTCATTAAATCCTCAACGAAATATTCACTTAGTGAAAGTACACGCAATGTCACGAATAGAGAGAGATGGATAAGTCTCTCAAAAGCCGCAACCGACCTATCAGACAATCCGTGACCTCGACCGCTCTGCCAGGAGTGTACCATTAGAAGAAGAAGAAATGGAGAAAGGAGTTTTTTGAAACTCCCCAGGACGAGGACCAGCATCAAAACGCATCGAAGCAGTGGTAAAATGCTAGCTTAATCACACGGTTTCAGCGAAATGGGGGAGAGATGATCACCCGGAGCTATATATGAGCCATATATAGCCCCTCTGTGGTGTACGAGAAACCTTTCTACTTTGACAACAAAAAAAAACTGGTAACTGAGCCGTGTCGTTATTCATGTAAGACTAGCTGTATTCCAATTGATATTACTACATCATCATCATCGCTACTCCATATTGTTCCCACTACAGAGGCACGATCGTCCGTTGATCTGGAGGGGGATTAAGCCGTAGTCTACCACACTGGCTTAGTGTAGGTTTTCTCACCAAGTTTTCCTTCTCCGTTAAGTACATTGGTGTCTACAATGCAGACCGTACATAAATTAGAAATAGAGGTACGGGATCTTTCTAACGCAAACCAGGACACCACTAAATCTCTATTCTAACATTTTTGTATGAAATAAATAAAAAAACAAAGTAATTATATATATATA
>WUAW01026236.1:21801-32859 GCA_017165845.1 Thaumetopoea pityocampa | reverse complement strand
AATTACTCATATCTACTAAAACCAAATCCGTCGATGTTTGTTTGTATATTTGTTTGCTCGGGCTTCACGCAAAAACCAGCGGGTAGATTTTGGTTAAGCTATTACGGTTTTAAAGGTATTAATCCGACTTAAATAATGCGTCAAGGTTCATCAAAATCTGTCCAGTAAAATTTAAGGTACAGCTTGGTCTCTATTTTAGTAACCGCCGTTAAGGTACGAGAGGTCAAGTAAAAGTGGCTCTAAAGGTTTTTATATAAATCTATGATTGTGTCGGGATTTCTCATGTAACGGAAAACTGACATTCACGCAGGCAGAGCCGCGGGCAAAAGCTAGTATACTATATACGTACTTACATACATACACTCACGCCTTTTTCCCTGGCTCTCCGGCGGGGAATCGAACCCCGGTCTCCCGCCTGACAGGCGGGATATTGGTCGCTATACTACCGAAGAACTGGGGTAGGCAGATTGGCATTTACCCACAACGATGTAAGGCAGTCGTGTTAGGTGGTACAAACCGCGTGTTATTTCAAAATAACTAACTTTGCTAAGTATGTTGTTCAGTGTTATTTAAACTAATGAACGGGACAGTTGATACCTCCTATTTGTTTGAGTGCAATTAATTAATTCTAATTATATTCAATTAATTAATTATATTCAGACGTTCGATCCATCCAATTTATGCACTGACTATGGGCAATATTTGTTCTAAGCATCGATAGTTCTAATAATATTACATAATATTATTATAATAATTCGGATTTCGACATAATATTTCTGGGGTATAATGACAAAGGCGGCAGTCACATTTAAAGCCAAATATGTTTTTAATTTTATTAAGTTGGCAACACTATTTTCATAGAATAACATTTAATTTTTTTAAAAGCGGTGCTACTATGCTAGTTTATGTTGTATGTATCATTTGTTTTTTATGTGTATGTGTTATGCTATATATTTTTTTCTAGAACAAGACAAAAGTTCTTCTTTAATTTCTTACTTCTTCTTATTAAATGCACTACTTCGCTTCCGATTGAATCCAATGGTTATTCTAAAGTTATCCGATCAGTTTCATTCGGCATAATTAACAATACGTCTGTTGTTGCAGGGAAGACCCGCACCAAGGACAAATACCGGGTCGTGTACAGCGACCATCAGCGGCTGGAACTCGAAAAAGAGTTTCACTACAGCCGTTACATAACGATACGTCGCAAGGCCGAGCTGGCTGTCAGCCTCGGACTCTCGGAGAGACAGGTAAGAGATATTTTAAACAATGGTGCCGATTCTGTTGTAAAAGAACTTAAATAAATTTGGTCTCTCCCTATCTTTTTCTAATGTCAAACCGCAAAACGAGATAGCTGCAATTTTGATGCTGTCAGTTTCGTTCAGAAACGTCAAAATTATAAGATTTAGTCGCAATTTCGGACTAAAGATACACAAAAACACAACATTTTTTTTAAACCGTTTGACACAAATAAAGGTCAGGACTCGCTATAAAAATTTGCTATCTTGTTTTGACGTTTGACATTAGAAAACGATAGAGAGGGACCAAATTTAGTTAAATTCTGTACAACAAAATCGGCACCAATATTTCCAGGAAATCATAAGCTGATATCCATAGAATATTACCACAAAAATATTAACAGTAGGTGAATATTAAAAAAAGATTGAGTTGGTATGTATGTTCTTATAATTAAAATACTCTAGTTTGTCTACAATGAGCGAAATAAGTTTAAAAATTCAAATTATTCAAAGTGAAAACTGAAATCTGTTACATGATTAAAATTGTCCATATATTGAGTACTTCTACTAAAATTATTTATTACTATATTGTAAATATAATTCTTAAATACGTGTCTGACTGTCTACCTAGAATGTATTTATATCATGGCGTCTTATGGGATTTTCGGCTTGCGGTCTTGAACAGGACTTGGAATCGGTTAAGAAAAATAAAAGCCGCTCTAAATTATATTATTATAAATTTAAGAAATATAAAATTCAATTTAAGAGTTTAATTCAATTTAATCAATTAAATATAAAATATGAAATAATTAATTCTTCAGATAAGGCCCACCGAGGCTTATTGACTTGAAATAATATTTTAATCGATAAAGGACCCGCGACTATTGTAAATTTTAAGTCTCAATTGGGTGCAATTTAATAAATTTAGAGAAAAAAAAATATTTAAAAATTGTTATAATCACATCGTAATGGAAACCGCCATATTTATGGTAGTACTTACGATTTCACTGCAGTGGTGGGTGTAAAAATTTTAGTTAAAGACAAAATAACACAATAAATGATTAAAAATAGGTGCGACGACGAGCGTGTTAGGTTGTTGTAGGAAACGTGCCGTGCCGTGCCGTGCCGTGCCACTAAATAAGTGTCGATTGTCCCAAATGAGACTTTTAAAATTTACATTAGCCGCGGGTTCGCTATCGATTAAAAATATTTCAAGTCAATAAGCTTCGATGGACCTAACCTGAAGAAACATTGCCGAAATAAATATTAAATAATTAAGTGACTGGTGCTTGAAATAAACATTAAATATGTAATTAAGTTGAAGCAGGAATAGCCTAGTGGTATGACCATGCACAATTTTTTTTTCTAGAAAGACGATTACAGTACGAAAACACTTAACGTTACTCATTGAAAATTAATTATTGAAAAGACATTTNTGAAATAAATATTAAATAATTAAGTGACTGGTGCTTGAAATAAACATTAAATATGTAATTAAGTTGAAGCAGGAATAGCCTAGTGGTATGACCATGCACAATTTTTTTATCTAGAAAGACGATTACAGTACGAAAACACTTAACGTTACTCATTGAAAATTAATTATTGAAAAGACATTTTAACACTGTTTAACCATAAATTAAAGCAAAGCAGTGATGGACTATGCATGTTGTCTTAGATTTTGAGTTCGAATCCCAGGCACGCACCTCTGGCTTTCGAGATCATGCGCGTATTAATGCGCCTCACTCGTGCGCCGCGCGCGATACAGCCCCAACAACATACCTCGCCGTATAGCCAGCAGACTCGACTGCTCGTGTGACTTACCACCTCTGTGGTGAGCCTGTAGTGGGTTCGCATATCAATTATACAGGAGAAAAATGATCATCATCATCATCATCATCTCAGCCCGCATCCACTGCTGAACATAGGCCTTCCCCAAGGATTTCCAGAAAGATCGGTCTTACGCCGCCCTCATCCAGCGAAAAAAATGTAATTTAAGTTAATACTAACAACAGATAATAAATAAAAATGTTACAAACAAAAATGAATTAAATTAAAATTAATAATTTAATAATTAATTGTCGCTCGCTTCAAACTGTGAAGGAAAATATTGCGAGGAAAACATGCCTGAAATATTTTTTTGACGGCGTGTAGTCTACCTTGCGTTAGACTAGCGCGGTGGACTAGCCTAACCGCGCTCACTCTGAGAGGAATCTCGTGCCCTGCAAAGGGACTTAAGACGGGCTGATGGTAATGATAATATACATGTAATGTATCAGTTACGTCTCCTGGCAATTCAAAAGCTTCCTTCCTAACGATCAATACGGCGCTAAACGGCCGATCAGTTCATAAACATATTTAACTACGTTTTTGTTGATTTACAACGTTCTCACGTGGCGTTTGTTTGTACGAAAGTTATCGCAGACGTTAATAATTTTACGGACACGTTTGCACCTATTTATTCTATATTTGTCGTTGTCATTGTATATTGGAAGCCAACATCCGTTTAAGCATCTGAACGTGACATTTTGAAACACGGTTTAACCGTCATTCACGTGTAGCGCTTACATGGATCAGCTGGTTTCTATTGTGGTCCCTATGGGTTATTGCTTCATCTTCGGTGGATATACAATATAAATATACATACACTCACGCCGATATCCAATAAGGGTAAGCAGACTCTATAGTACATACAGTCACGACTCTTTCCCATTGGGGTAGGCAGAGACTACTTCCTTCCACCTGCTACGATTGTTTTGATGTAGCAAAGTGGCTATCCGCAGCTCATATTTCGCCTCCGCGAGCAATAGGACGTGTCGGGTGGCGAACCACGACGCCGCCATTTTATAAGGTTCAAAAGTATTAAAGTTCCTCATTGCANAATATAAATATTCACAATATAAATATGTTTCTGTTAAAATAGGAAGATTCGTCTCTGGGATGGGATACGCGCATGGCCACTATATCTTAATATAAAATTGTTAAATGTCAAATTTTGGAAATCAGAGATATTGAAAAAAACAACTAATTAAGGGTTTCTGAAACCAAATATGTTGATGTTTCTTTATTTGAGCTTCACACAAAAACCAGCGAGTAGGTTTTAGTTAAACTGTTACAGTCTGAAAGGTATTATTCTGATTTAAATACTATGGCATGTTTCATCAAAATCAATCTAGTAGAATTGAAGATAGAGCTTGATCCCTGTTTTAGTAGCCGCCGTTAAGGTACGAGAGCTCAAGTAATAGTGGTTCTAAGGCTTTTTATAAAATCTAGGATTGTTACGAGATTTCCCATATAGCGGAAGACCGACATTCACGCGGGCGCAGCCGCGGGCAAAAGCTGGTATATAATAGTACTAAAAGAATTTGTAGTAAGCACATTTGACACAACACACTCTGACAGATTTTATATGGTCCATGTGATACCAGAAGTTTCTTTATCGCAGGTCAAGATATGGTTCCAGAACCGACGCGCCAAGGAGCGTAAGCAGGTGAAGAAACGCGAGGAGGTGGTGTTGAAAGAGAAGGGTGATCACGTGTCGTTACAGCACGCTCAGCTGCACCACGCCACGATGCTCCACCACCAACACATGATGAACGGAATGATGCACCATCATCATTATCACCAGGGTATGCTTCATGGGATGCCGGAATCCCTCTTGCCTAACCTGCCACCCACACTACCTGGGTCGCACGGGCCACAAGGTCCTCATGGACAACAAGGTTCTCACGGACAACAAGGTCCTCACGGACAACAAGGTCCTCACGGACAACAAGGGCCTCACGGGCAGCAGGGACCGCACTTACCCCAAGGGCCTCATGGGCCGCACGATCCGCATGGGCCGCATGGGTCGCACGGTCCTCCTGGGTCGCACGGTCCGCCAGGACCGCTCCTGTGACCAATAAACCAGGACTTTTGCGTACACAATGTTTTATTTTAATTATTTGTAATAAGAACACACAAAAGTGATACTGACTGAGCCCTAACTATAGACCATAATGCCACGTGCACAATGGCGTAGCTATTATTTAATTTATTATTTGTAATTTATAAAATCAGATCCTTGCGTTGATCGGTGATTTTATTGTAATTGTAAATTCCAAAATGTAATATTCTTAAGTGTTCGGTTTGAAACACGCGGAGAAACGACTTTCTGGCGTTGAGGCTTTCTTTAACGAGGCACTTCGGAAGTTAGTTATACAATTGTGAGTAGGGTTACCAACTTTGTTTTATATATCTGCGGAAATTTCATAAGCGAAATGCGGGATGGTGTTAAAAAGCTGGGGAAAATGCCTTTCAGAACTATCGTAAAACCAGAATAAAAATATAATTAAAACATATTTTAATATTTTTGTGCTATATTTCGAGATTGGACAATGATTACGTGTTACATTATATTTAATTTACAAAATAATTGTTTTTTGTTTATAAATTAGAGTAATTATTTCGATAAAATAAAGTTAAAAATTCTAAATAATACATACACTGATCTAATATGACGATCCTGAAACACCTCTCTCGCATCATTCATATTCATACAACTTTTCATACACTTTCGTCAATTAAGGTTGCTACGAACTTGACCTTTTAAAAATAAGTTGTTCATTTGATCAAGGTAGGTTTTTCTTGGGCGTCCTATTCCGACACTTCCACTCACATCCACCCGGTATATTTGTTTCGTCGTTAGAACCAACCATATAATTCAACATAGATAAATATTATTGGATTCCGAAAGTTAATTCAAAAATATTAAAATGTGTTATAAATAGGTAATTTTTATTTTGGTATTAAGTTTGTATAGGATTATATTGTCGTTTTACCCTTAAAAACGGGTAGTACATACGACGGGACGGTTGGCAACTCTACTCTCATTCACGGTTAATTGAAATGTCTTTTCGTCCGAAACGTTATTTACTGGTTTGTCAGCTTTTGTTGTTAAATAATTATACGGTTTAAATACACGTTATTGCTATTTAATTGGTACAATATCTTTGAAAGATTGACGAAAAATTATTTATATTTTCATATAATAGATAATTATTGTCAGAATTTTAACCTTACGGACTGTAAGTAGACATTGATGTTATAATCTTGTGTATTATTATTTAAGTTTATTTAGTTATTAGGTTGATTATAATCCCTCAAAGCTGCAAGTGCCTTAACTCCCAGTGTATTAATTAAAACTTGTTATCGAAGGTGTGCCCGAAAAACAACTGTTGTAAGTACGTACTTGAACAATATTTATGTCATCTTTGTTCCTAATTCAAGTTCAATGAAACAAACTTGTTTTAGAACTAACTACGTTTCATGGCGAATCTCATGTAAGTTTACTACATACAGTGCGTGTCATGGTAAAATGCGCTATTGTATGGCGTGATAAAAAAATGCATTTGTGGCCTTGAGAATTAGGTGCGGATAATACTCGCGTCGAACGAATGAGATTGTTCTTAGCTGTAATCGTTCTGTAAATAATAGCTTAATTATTACAGTAATCCCTTCTTATGCCAGTTTTATAGCCTACGCGTGCTTGCATAAAGAAGCGGGGTTGCCCATACACAAAACTGTACATAGTTTTTAATAATAAAATATTTAACTTGCTTCTTTCGGTGTCGGTCCGAACCGATTTTTTAGTATAGGCAACCCGCTTCTATTCGCAAGCGGTAGAAATACACAATTTTTGTTGCGTATGACGTGTATATTTTGTAAATTTAAATTTATTGTGTCAACATATGTAATAACATATGAATATGGTCAATCAATTCAAACTTGAATCTAATAAGGGTACGATATGTCGCCATGGAAAAGGTTAACTTGATATTAATGCAATGCATTATTACAATATTTTAATTTAATCCATTTTATATTAGAACGCGTACGGTCGTACACACCGCTGCGTTAAAAACATGGCAAGAACAAATTACGATGCTACAGGTTCCATAATGGTGCTGATTCTGTTGCAACAGAACTTAACTAAATATAGTGCCTCCCTATCTTTTTCTAATGTCAAACGCCAAAACAAGATAGCAAACATTTATAGCTAGTACCGACCTACGTTTCTGTCAAAAGGTTCAAAAAAATATTGCGTTATTTCGCTCCTTTAGTCCGTATGTTCCGAAATGGCGTCGAAATCGTTTTAATTTTGACGTTTTTAAACGAAACTGACAGCAACAAAATTGTAGCTATCTCGCTTTGGCGTTTGACATTAGAAAAAGGTAGGGAGGAACTAATTTCAGTTCTGTTACAACAGAATCAGCACCAATACTGCGGTATTGCATCGTAATATCGCACCTCGGCCGCCCGGTGAAGGTGGATCTCTTTTAAATCAGTCGGAAAAGCGCAATCGTGTGACAAGGACGCAAGATGCATTATAGTTATATTGCATTGTATTAATATCATATATTTATTGTCACCAGATTGAGGTTTGAAATTGATTAAACATAATTTATTTACGTTTCGCGGTCTCGCCGGCCTGAAATAGATTTAGTAGAAAACACTTATTATTTTTATGACTCCATTTTCGTCTGTATTGAAAACCCATGGTTAGCCTATGGTTGCTTATATTGTTGTGTTTTAATTTATTTTCGGCCATCTCTTTCGGTATGGCACAAAACAGGTTTATGCTGTAGTATCGCAGTAAAGGGGATTGTCCAAAACCAGGCTAATATTGCGTCACTATATAAAATTTTTAAATTATGATTCCATAGGTTTAAAAATATATGAAAAAAATATTTGTATTGTTTCGGAATAATCAACACCGCCATCTTTTTTTATATGTTTATATAATTTATAGCACTTGCAAAATGATACCAGTTTTTTATGAATTCCATTTTTATGGCGTAATGAGAGAGAAATTCTAGCGAGAACTTCGCTAAAAGAATCTTAAAAGTAGTTAATTTTTTTCATACAACTGATGTATAAAATAAATTTTTGAACTTTTAACTTCAAAAAGATTACAAAAAAATTTTTAGTATTTTTAGAATTAGTACAGATTACCAGAAACCTGAAAACCAGAATCGTAGGTCAGTTTCGTTGACATTAACCTTTTGATTCTTACAATACATGTAGTGAACAAATTCAGTAGAAATTTCGCCCGCGTTAAAATTGATTTGTGGAAAATACGTTTTTCTCAGAATTTGAAAGCTTTCTTGTTCAGTTTAACTGTTGAATCGAGCAATCCGTTGATCAACTAGCTCAGTGCGGCTGCACACCTGCTTACGGAATACTTTTTATTACCTTATTAAAAGCATAAAAATATTTCAAATATTTGATTAACAAAACTGTCATAGAATACCGTAATAATTTTTTTAACATAATCCGGAGTACATTTCTTACATATTACCGATGAGTTGAGACGCAAAATTATCCCAATCCCTTTATAAAGCTGGCCATTCTCTTTTAATAGCTTAATAGCAATATATTTACTGTTACATTAAGTGGCGTGCAATGTTTTTTTTTGCATTAGGTAGGCAAGCATTAAGCAGGTGAAACTAAGTTAATGGTAAACGATTATTTGTGATAAAATATATGTATATTTGAACAGAAAATAAATATAAAAAAAATCATTTCATCTGTTCTTGATACTATCCAATGAACATTTTTCGCAAGTTACATTATTACCTCCAACGAGCTTAAGAAATGGCTTTGTTTACCAGCACAAACACTCAAGATGAGTGATAAATAATTATATACACTAAATAAATAATGTGTCGGCATGTAATATTTTGTATATCTTTAGTGGCTTTAAAAGAAAATCTTTTTCTGGTATCACTTGTCACACAAAGTTCGCCCCCTAACCGTATTCGAATCCGGGACCCTTGACACAGAAAGCAGAGTCATAAAATAGTAATGTGTCAGAATGTAATATTTTGTGTGTCTTTAGTGGCCCTAAAAGAAAATGTTTTTCTGGTATCACTTGTCGCGTGTAAATTAATTATTACTATTGACAACACTGTATATACATTGTGCAACAAATCCATCTGTTATTTGTTTAACAGAATGATTTAATTAATTCTTTAATCATGTTTATTTATAAATTAGATCATGATGTCTCTTTGAAAATATGGGTAGATCTTCAAAAAGACATTGATTGGGTATATCTAAAAAGGTCTTTGAAAAAGTTCCAGACCGTTTTAAATTGAATGGAAACCTTTTTCTATTGAAATTAACGAAATATCCCTCAAATGTTTCTGTCCTTATCTGTTTCATATGAAATGGCGTGCAGTCAATCACTTTTGTCCCCCTTTTTAAATCGTGATGTGACTAAATTGCATAGTTTTATATGAGTAGCTGTAACATTGTGTTCAATTCAATTTGGTCAGGTTATCGAGTTGGCTTTTCTATTTAGGACAAATAGATTGCGAATTTCAAATGCCAATGTGTTACGTATGGTAAAATCGTGATGTATTTTTTGTGTAATTTTTCTGACGATGTATGTGTGTGTGTGTATGCGTGTGTGCGAGTGTGTGCGTTCGTGCGTGTGTGTGTGTGTGTAGGTGTATGCATGTTAATATGATAGACAGTCGTGCGACTGTCGACCGCATTGCTGCGGCATGGTGTAAAGTATTGTAAATTTGATATATCGCCTCTTTGCAAGAACAACGTGATATTTCTTAATCTTTTTTAAATATGCTAATTAATACCAAAAAGTATAAAATTTTAGAATTTTTTTCCATCTTTAGAAAGTTTATCAGTTAGGTCATAAAGTTCATTGCAAATTTGACGTTAAGAATCGTTCCTTAAAATTTTATACCTTTCTAAGTATTTAATTGTTGCGTACTGTAAAATTGCACTTGTCGAAATTGTTGTTTATCACGTTGTTCTTGCAAAGAGGCGATATGCGTTATTAATATAAGTATAATAATATAGATATATTTTATTTTTAGTTGAACTCTTATGAGGTAGTTACTGCTCAACTGCCTACATGCAATGCACGCCACTGGTGACATTACAATAATATCTACATTACATTTTATTTTACCGTGTTAATGTGATGTGACCCTTATTATTTATCGTCTTTTTGTGTTATTCATTGTTGCCATCGCATATTTACTCTCCCAATGATTTCCTGTGAATATTTTTGTAATTTTATGTCCCTTTTTTTTGTGAAAGTTGACGTCTCTAAAAAACTCTTTTGTAAACACAACGAGTTGCTAGAATTTACAAAGCACTAAAACACATTTGATAAATTAAATAAATTCATGTTAATCTATATCTTTTAGTATCTTTTTATAGCTTTTTTTGTTGTTGTTGAAACTGCGAATTCTTCTTGAATTAGAACATCAATACTTGCATCGTTTTGACAGAGAAAACAGAGCAAACTAATGAAATTCAATATTATTTTAAATACTGGAAACCGCCTCTTTGGAATTTTTCATCTCAATATATGCTCCAAAATATGATTAAAGATTATTGTGTTTGTACACAGTGATCTACAGAATGATAGAGTCATTGGTAACAAATGCGGTTTATAGTATAGTGTTAATAGTGTTGTGTGGCGCCGGCATAATAATAGAGTCACTCCATCTCTTACTGTAGGTGCTGTGGGAACCGGCTAAGAGATGTAAGAAGAGATGCTAGGATAATGGGCAACAGCGCTATCCTGCCTGTTATACAATCAAAATTACTGCTATCTCTAAGTCGCCCGATATGCGTGGAGTTGGTCAATCCCTCTTTTTATGGAGGAGATTTATGTCCAACAGTGGCCTTTTACGGGCTGATAATAATGATCAATTCTATGTAGGACAATCTGTGCGTCATACATACACTCACGCCGGTATCCCATAAGGGTAGGCAGAGACCACAGTTTGCCACATACTACGATCCT
>WUAW01026236.1:0-16126 GCA_017165845.1 Thaumetopoea pityocampa | reverse complement strand
TATGATGGCAGCGCAAGACCGATCTTTCTGGAAATCTTTGGGGGAGGCCTGTGTTCAGCAGTGGACGTCTTTGGGCTGAGATGATGATGATGTTTTTTTTATTTTCTTAGAAAATATAATAACATTTAAACTCACATCTCCGGATTGCCCTGTTATTTTTGTATGATTACTTACCTGGGTGCGATTCTGACATAACTGTTATTAAGTGTTTAATACTTGCGCAATAATACTCAACAAAGTAAAAATTGCGCTTGATAAGATATCAGTATTAATTGGCGGAAATTACGTGTTAGTCTTCTGATGTGGCTGCAAAGGATTGCAAAGTTGAAGTGGCGGTGGATAGGACACGTAGGTTCCAGAACCGATGAACGATGGGGTGCTAAAGTGCTGGAGTGGTGACCACGAACGGTAAACTGTGGGTGTACCTAATGAAGGTCGCGGGAGAGCGGTGTGTGCAGACGGCTTATAGCCGCTCGGTGTGGCGATCATTAGAGGAGGCCTATGTCCAACAGTGGACGTCTGTGGGCTGATTTTGATGATGATGATGGTAAGATTTGGTTTTATGGTAGGTGTTTTTAAGCTGTGTAGTATATTTTGAACTTTATAGCACAGCATAAACGCAATGTGGTACTTTAACTTTTTTGAACCTTATAAAATGGCGGCGTCGTGGTTTTGTCACCCGACACGTCTCGTTGGCCGCGAGGGCGAAATATGAACGGAGGCTAGCTAATTTGGTAAATTAAACGATCGTAGCAGGTGGAAAAAAAGTGGTCTCTGCCTACCCCTATGGGAAAAACTGACTATGACTGTATACTATATACTATGACTACACGGATGGCGCAGTGGTTTAAGCGTCCACTGTCCTGTCGAGTGTTGTGGGTTCGATCCCCACACGGGACAACAACTTTGTATAATCCACAAATTGTTGTTCTGAGTCTGGGTGTTCTGTGTTTCCGTTATTTGAATGTTTGTAAAGTCCCCGCGACACAAGAATTAATCCTGATGCGGAAGGTGTCAAAAAAAAACAAAAAAAACTTATTGTCTCTGCGGGTAGTAGTACTCCTTCTTCTTGAGCAGAATCTCGTGTCGAATCTGAGTAGGAACAAATTTTGTGCGATGACTCTGCAAATGTTCGCATCTAAATAATATACTTCTCAGAGCCGAGTGTTCTCTGCTCAAAAAGCAGGAGTACTGCCAAAAATAACAAACAGTTATCAGCCACAGCAATCTAGTTGGGACTAGCTTGCCGTAGGATACAAAATATCCACGATACATTAATCTCCAGTATTTAATCTTATATCGGTACATTGGTGGTGTAGTAGTTATAGATACGATTCACGATCGAAAAGTCGCCGGTTCGATCCCGATCCCGTACCACTGAGTTATTTCTAATTCATGTACGGTCTACATTTTAGGCGCCAATGTACTCAACAGAGAAGGGATAACTTCGTATGGAAACCTGCATGCTCGTATGGGTGAGTGAAGTCTACCAATCCAGTTATTCTTATCATTATTTTTATTGATATCATTATCACCCATTATCACCAGTCCATATTGGACCCCATTATAGGGGTATGGACCTCCGTTTATTAAGAGGGGCATTAGGCCGTAGTATACACACACATGGTGCATTGGTGGTGTAGTGGTTTTAGACACGGCTTACGATCGAAGGGTCGTGGGTTCGAGTCCCGGTCCCGTACCACTGAGTTATTATTAGTAATTTAGGTACGGTCTACACTGTAGACACCAATGTACTCAACGGAGAAAGAAAACTTCGTGAGGAAACCTGCATGCCCGCATGGGTGTGTGAAGTCTACCAACCCGCACTAGGCTAGCGTGGTAGACTACGGCCTAATCCCCCTCCTGATCAGGGGAGCTCCGTGCCCCTGTAGTGGGGACGATATGGACTGGGGATGGGGGATGATGATACACACACGCACACACTGGTCTGGTGCGGGTTGGTAGACTTCACACACCCATGCGGCATGCAGGTTTCCTCACGAAGTTTTCCTTCTCCGTTGAGTACATGGGTGTCTACAATGTAGACAGTACATGAATTAGAAATAACTTTTGTATCTGAGGGTACACAATCAAAGGCGCCACTGCCCACGCGGTAGGGGCGCGTAAACGTAACGATATTTAGTGACTGCTTGGGTTCCCTCACAAAACCCTTCATCGGCCATCTTAATATTCGTGACTTTAGCCTAACTTGATTGGTTATATAATGTCCATATATAGTTAACTACATATAATACTAGCTTTTGCCCGTGACTTTGGCCGCATGTAGTTTTTACAGGAAGTGTCCTTTTTCGAAATTAAAAATAGTATAATTACGTGACAAACCAAACGTTTTAACTCAAATCTTAATTCTTTACAACCCGTAACCGTCCCACTGCTGAGCAGTGGACTCCAAAGATAGTGGAGGCAAATTAGCAGAATATATCACGCGGCTCACAAAACAATGTTCTGTGACGCGGCCAGTCGGGTTGTGATAGGATTTTGTTTCGAATCTTTTCCACTTGCTGGACAAACATTGTGATATCTCGGCTAATATGCATGACATAAATATAATTTATAGCCTGTAGCACTCAGGAGTAATGTAGCTTTCAACAGGTGAAAACATTTTAGGATTGGGTCATTATTTTTGGAGATTACCCCCTACAGACAAACTTACAAACAAACAAATTTTACCTCTTTATAATATTAGTATAGATTTGGACAGTCTCAATGTTGCTCCTAAAAGTTATGGTACCAATTTTGTAAAAAAATTGACAGTGGCGCTTTGACTTTTATACCCGTTGTTTGATGTAGTGACGCATGACCTTCACTTGACGTATATGAGGGGTTCGTCGACTAGATGATACAGCGGCAGTGACTATGGTTTCTGTGCCATTGAGTTGCGAGTTCGAACCCCGGTATTTACATTGTAGACCGTACATAAATTAGAAATAACCCAGTGAATTCTTGGATACTCTTATCATATATATAAAATATTCTCTGTAATCTCTTGTTTTTAAGCAAAATTTCTAAGACACTCAATTTTGAATTCTTGAATGTTCCAAATCACGATCAAAATGAATGTGAAACATGAATTCGCCCGATCTCGGTCTGTTCTATACCACTGGCATTTCAGTATCTATATATACTGATTTCAGTATCTATAGATACTGAAATAACACAGTGGTACGGGACCGGGATCGAACCGGCGACCTTTTCGATCGGTGATCAAGCGAATATCATGCTTCACTAAATTAAATATAATAGTAGAATTTTGACACAGTCTTTATAAAGGCTTTTGCTCGCAAACCTGTCACTGTTAAACTTGTAAAAAAGTTTCTTCTTCCTTGACAGCAAGATCCCGTTTTTCTTGCTTTTATCCAGAACCGTCATAAAATCAGAAACCACTTGACCGTCAATGTACTTTTATCGATAACTAGCTTTTGCCCGCGGCTCCGCCCGTGTGAATGTCGGTTTTCCGCTACATGGGAAATCCCAAAACAATCATAGATTTATATGAAAAGTAAAAAAACCACTTTTATTTGACCTCTCGAAGCTTAAAGCCGTCTACTAAAACAGGGATCAAACTGTATCTTCAATTCTATGAGACCGATTTTGATAAAACATACCTTTACGATGGCTACTAAAACAGGGATCAAGCTGTAATTCCACTGGACCGATTTTGATGATACATGCCGCAGTATTTAAGTTGGAATAGTACCTTTAAGGCTGTAATAGTTTGACTAAAATCTGCTCGCTAGCTGGTTTTTGCGCGAGGCTCGAACAAACAAACAAACAGCGACGGATTTGATTTTAGAAGCCCTTAATTATAGTCTGAGTAGCTTTTTTAAATATCTTTACAATATTTGACATTTAACAATTTTTTAATAGTAACACCACAGTAAATTAACATAGCGGCCCTATACAAGGTGTATAAGAGCCACGGCGGTCGTGGTGTGGTCGCGGCAGCAGCCTCCGACAAACAAGTGAATCCTACGTGTTTACTGTAACCGCGGCACTGTTTGCCCTTTGACAGCGCTCTCACAGGTCCTTAACACTTCACGCACCGAAGAACCGCTTGGAAATGCGTCGTGCGTTTAATTAAATCACAAGGCACGTCATTATTAACAGCGAACAAACAGTCATAACCGGATATATTATGAATTCAGTTGTCAAACGGCCGGAATTTTCAAAATTCTTTCGATTGTTTGAAATACCTTTGCGGTCGTGTGTGCTCGTGACTAAACTATGGTCATGTAAACACTACCGTTTACTATAGGGCCTATATCTAGGGTTGACAAATCTCGCTCGAGACACGAGACACCGAGTTTCTGAGACCTTCAAGGTCCTTAAACTGAGTCTTACGAAATTATTAATTTACTAGATGTGTTACATATATCGCTCATCCAATAGAACAATGACGTAATTGCATTTTTGCAATTCATCAGAAGAAGCGTTTCAGTTCATCATCATCATGATTTTTTATAATTTATTTATAGATTTTTATTAATAATTTGAGCATTCTCGAAAAAAATCCATATTAAACAACAAATCAGCCAAATTAAACACGTAATAAAATTTCAACTTTTTTGTAATTGCGTCATTGTTCTATTGGATGAGCGATATGATCATGATCATTAGACCGTAGAAGTCCATTGTTGGACATGGGTCTCCACCTCGATAAGGATTTGCCATAACCTCTGCGCCTGGCAGGCTTATTGGAGATCGTAATAAGTGTTGGTTGAGTAGCAGGGTAACACTTCACTCTTAGTAGGATAACAGTTTCCGCGGAGAGAGAGAGAATGACGTTATTATTACACCGGCGCCGGCGCCACGCAGTTACATCTATCTATTTAAACTATTATATGGAATTGTTAAATTCAAATTTTCAAAAATCAAAGGTATTTAATAACAAACTACTCATATTGACTAATTAAGGGCTTCTGAAACCGAATCCGTCGATGTTTGTTTATTTGTTTGTTTGTTCGGGCTTCACGCAAAAACCAGCGGGTAGATTTATGTGTCTGGTAGAGTTCGACATTTTTAATTTATGGTAAAGTTCGACATTTTTAATTCATGGTAGAGTTCGATATTTTTCACTCACGGGAGAGTTCGACATTTTTCATTCATGGTAGAGTTCGATATTTTTCATTCATGGTAGAGTT
Source organism: Thaumetopoea pityocampa (assembly GCA_017165845.1). NCBI lineage: Eukaryota > Metazoa > Arthropoda > Insecta > Lepidoptera > Notodontidae > Thaumetopoea > Thaumetopoea pityocampa. The sequence continues at coordinate 10,964 of WUAW01026236.1, read as the reverse complement.
CGATATTTTTCATTCATGGTAAAGTTTGATATTTTTCGTTCATGGTAGAGTTCGATATTTTTCATTCATGGTAGAGGTTGATATTTTTAATTCGAATTAATTAATTAATAACCCAATTACATGTTATGTATGTACTTATTTTTTCATGTGCTTATTCACAATGAATTGTGAAGTGGTATAGACGCGATGGTGCGAGTGTTAACGAAATATAAACCTTCTCCGCTAGCCAAGTTGACATTCGACAATTGTTATCGCTAACAGAAACGAAAAAATGTATTGGAATGACTCTTCTAATCGCCAAGTCACACGTGACTTATCGAATAGAAGTGTCATTCCAATACATTTTTTCCTTTCTATTAGCGATAACGATTGTCGAATGTCAACTTGGCTAGCCCTCTAGCCAAGTTGACATTCGACAATCGTTATCGCATTACATGATTACATCTTGTTACATGATTGTTAAGTAGTGATAGAGTCGCGAACGTGCCCATTAGTTCCACTGCGCTGCCGTATATTGCATTGCGTTGCCATAAATATTATGTAATATAAGGTGATATATTTTTTATGCGTAGCTACATTTGAGCATAAAAATCAAAGATAAGTAATATTATATTATTATTTGAGGAGAAATACACAAAAATGTAATAGTAATTATAAAATAAACATTTAAGATATGGGTTTTATATTATCATTATCATCAGTCCATCTGTTGTCCTACTGGTGGGCGCAGATTTCCTTTCGAAATTAATAATTAATTATGAGTCGCTTAAACGGCGAAGGATAACATTGTGAAGAAATCTGCATGTCTAAGAGACTTTTCTCAACGGTGTGAAAAGTCTATCAACCCGCATCAGGCCAGTGGTGGACTATAGCCAAACTTCTCTCATTAGGAGAGAAGACCTGTGCTTTTATATATGAAAATTAATTTCATTCTTAACGATTCATCCGCGTTCTCGAGTTCAGAGTAGACAGTAGATTCTATTAAATAATGTACCATATTTTCGAGATGTTTCTGTCTTCTCTAATCAACAAGTCATAACAGAACATAAAAACGTGATTAACAAGCAGATAATCGTACGTTATCGTGTGCATTATATTTAACTAGGTGGGTATAATCCTCATGATTTGATATCTTGATAAGGTCGGGATTATCGGCGAACATGAAAGCGGCTAAATTAATTTTTAATCCCTCTTTCCCTCCGTTACTTGGTCATATCTTGGATACGTAGGCACACAACTGGCGATACGAGACCTCGTGATAGCAACTGTGCGTCGTCGCACCCATGACGACGACTACGACTCCTAAATTCAAGAAGTGTAATTTCAATGGAGTTAATTGGTAATTTTCAATAAACAAATGAAGATTTCAATAAAAATATGGTTTTATGATTCATTTGTTTATTGAAAATTACCAATACTTGGGTATTTGTAATACTTGACTGCATGGATAGCGCAGTGGTTTAAGCGGTCGCTTTTCCACTGCACTGTCGAGTGTTGTGGGTTCGATCCCCACACGGGACAACAACTTTGTGTAATCCACAAATTGTTGTTCTAAGTCTGGGTGTTCTGTGTTCCCGTTATTTGAATGATTGTAAAGTTCCCGTGATAGAGAAATTAATCGTAATGCGGGAGTTATCTTTCTAAAAAAAAAAAATTAAGGGCTTCTGAAACCAAATCCGTCGATGTTTGTTTGTTTAAGCTTCAAGCAAATACTAACGGGTATATTTTAGTCCAACTGTTACAGTCTTAAAGGTACCATTCCGACTTAAATGCTGCGGTGTATTTTATCAAAATCGGTTCAATAGAATTGAAGATACAGCTTGATCTCCATTTTAGTAGTCGCCGTTAAGGTACGAGAGCTCAAGTAAAAGTGGTTTATTGATTTTTATATAAATCTATGATTGATTCGGGATTTCCCGTGTAGCGGAAAACCGACATTCACGCGGGTGGAGCCGCGGGTAAAAGCTAGTATTTTCTAAAATTATTACTTAACACAGAGCGTGTTATATCGGATATAGATTGGTCGGATTTTTTAATATAATGACGCTAACGTCCTTTGTTAAAGAAGTTAGGTAGTCGAATGTTAATACACTATCTTAATCTATAAACTTATTAATTTAATATCACAGGAAGTTAAGGTGGATAAAATTTCATAATTTATCAAATTTATCGATAAATTTGATAAATTATGAAATTTTCACGATGATTCTTGTATATTCTCGTAAACGGTTAAAATTACAACAGAAGGTACAAGACTCGCCCAGTCTTTGTCTTGCTTCAGCAAATCCGGTTTCAGTATTGTTATTATTCTCGCATACTCAGTTTTAAACTTACTACAAATTAGTGATTAAGTCTCAAAAGGCTTTCGAGACTTAAACTTTACCGAACTAGTTTCTGCTTAAGAGCAGACTACACAAAGTGACAAAATAGAGCTGTTCAGTATTTATATAGAACTAACTAGCGTTTGCCCGCGACTCCGCCCGCGTGAATATCGGTTTTCTACTACATGAGGGTATCCCGAAACAATCATAGATTTATATAAAAAGCCTTAGATTGGAACCCCTTTTACTTGAGCTCTTGTACCGTAACGGCGGCTACTAAAACAGGGATCAAGCTATATCTTAAACCTTACTGGACGAATTTTGATGAGATATGCCTCAATTTTCAAGTCGGAATAGTACTTTTAAGACTATAATCTATCTATTCACTGGTTCTTAAAAAACTATCCACTGGTTTTGTGTGTAGCTCGAACAAACAAACAAACAGCGATGGACGGACTTGATTTCAGAAGCCCTCAGTCGTTCGAGTAGTTTTTTTCATCATCATTTCAGCCCGTAGTTGTCCACTGCTGAACATAAGCCTCTCCAATCGAATTCCAGCGCGACCGGTCCATAGGCACCAGCATCCAGCGAGACCCAGCGATCCTCACCAGGTCGTCGGTCTATCTCGTAGGTGGCCGTCCCACACTGCGCTTGCTAGTACGTGGTCTCCATTCAAAGACCTTTTTGCTCCATTTAAGGACTTTTTTGAAGTTTTTTTTTTTATTATCATTGATTTACAAAATTTGACATTTAACAATTTTATAACAGTATAGATACTCTAGTGTACTACTGTATCTTAGTAGGGACCTATAAATGTCTATGTGTAGGTATATGTGTACTAAGCTTCAACGCTCTAGTCCATTGATACCCAAAGTGGTTTATATCAACCCCCAGGGGTCGACGATAACCTGCAAGGGGTCCACGCCAGCTGTCAAAACACATTTGGAGCTAATGAATTAGCAGTACTAGCTGGGTAGAGAGACACCCCTACCCAGATTTTAGATTTTAGATAGACCCATCTAAAACCGAAAACACGGCAAGTGGTCTACGAGACCTAAAAGTTTGGGAATCTCTGTTCTAGTCTGTTGTCTTTGAATAAGAACTTTGGGGAAAAATTTGAAAGACAGACAGAGGAACATGGCGGAACTCTAAGATTTCTATTTTATCTACGGATTCATAAAAACACATATCGACGAGAGAAAACGTATTTGCTGTAAACAGCTAAAACTCGACTTTTCAATATAACGAAAAAAACCGTCCAAAAACCATAAAAGACGTTATAGCTTTTTAATCAGATATTTGGGTACTTTTTACCGAAAAGTATCCATATATCTTATTTCGTTAAAATGTTATTTTATTCTGATTTTTCAACGATTTTTTGGCTCTAGTGAAAAATTGGGTTTTAGCCACTTACAGCAAATACGTTTTCTGCCATCGATATTTACTACAACCCTAGGCTATATTGGTGCCGATTCTGTTGTAACAGAACTAAACTAAATTTGGTCCCTCTCTATCTTTTTATAATGTCAAACGCCAAAACGAGATAGAAAACATTTATAGCTAGTACCAACCTACGTTTCTGTCCAACGGTTCAAAAAAATGTTGCGTTTTTGCGTATCTTTAGTCCATGTGTTCCAAAATCGCGCCTAAATCTTTTAATTTTGATGCTTCTAAACGAAACTGACAGAACTAAAATTGTAACTATCTCGTTTTGGAGTTTGATATTAGAAAAAGATAGGGAGAGACTAAATTTGGTTAAGTTCTGGTAACAGAACAGTATTCTGTAGTAATACAGAATCAGCACCATTGACGAATGTGCGGTATTTTGGTTCTGTTGCACGCCTCATTCATCAATAATACACACGTTGAAAATACTTAATTAGTTATAGACAATTTTATAACAGTAGAAGTTTGGTCTATGGACGTGTAATATCTTTTAGATAATAATTAATTTGGTCGTTATAAGATGACCGGCGCGGCGTCAGCACACCGCGATGTGTAGGATGTGATGGTATTTTTATCACCGTGTTGCGTCTATTTAATTAAAATTTTCAGTAAAAATATAATTTTAACATACTTTACTTTATACATCGTTAATTTATTTTATTTTACAATTTTTGGGAAACTAACAGCTTGTTACAAATGTCGTAGAAAATTTTAAATTATGTAAGCCATTTACAAGTATCCACTTTAGATTTTAAATACACAAGGTGATAAAATTTGGAAAGAAGGATTTTAACACAAAACATTATAAACAAAATAAATTACATAAAATAATTCGAGCAAGTATAGATCATCAATTACTGTTATCTATTACTATTATGAAATTGTTAAATGTCAAATTTTCAAAAATCAAAAATTTATAAAAAAAAGGTACTCAGATCGACTAATTAAGGGCTTCTGAAACAGAATCCGTCGATGTTGGTTTCATTGTTCGAGCTTCAAGCAAAAACTGGAGGGTAGATTTTGGTTAAACTATTACAGTCTTAAAGGTATTACTCCGACATAAATAATACGGCATGTTTCATCAAAATTGGTCCTATAGAATTGAAGATAAAGCTTGATCCCTGTTTTAGTAACCGCCGCTAATGTACGAGAGGTCAATTAAAAATGGTTATAGGTTTTTTATATAAATCAATGTTGCAGAAAACCGACATTCAAACGGGCGGAGCCGCGGGTAAAGGCTAGTTTTACATATCCAATTATAAAATTGTTAAATGCCAAATTTTCTAAAAGCATACATATTTAAAAACAAATTACTCAGATCGACTAATTAAGGGCTTCTGAAATCAAATCCGACGATGTTTGTTTGTTCGGATTTTGCGCAAAAACCAGCGAGTAGATTTTGGTCAACCAGTCTTAAAGGTACTATTCCGACTTAAATATTGTGGTATATTTAATTAAAATCGGATTGGTAGAATAAAAGATACAGCTTGATCTCTATTTTGGTAGCCGCCGTTAAGGTACGAGAGCTCAAGTAAAAGTTGTTTATGGGCCTTTTATATAAATCTATGATTGTGTCGCGGAAATCCAACATTCACGCGGGAAGAGCCGCGGACAAAAGCTAGTATACCTTATAAATGAAAGTCACTCTGTACACCTATCAATTTTGGAGAAATTGTTTATTTATTACCTTCCTCAGCTGATAGGGAGAATGTATAAAAGATCGGCTATCGGGGTCCTAGAGCGCTGGAGTGGCGACTCCGAACCGGAAAGCGTAGTGCGGGTCGATGTGACCCCCAACTGACCCCCAACTATGTGGACCGATAATTTAATGAAGGTAGCGTACATTCGGTGTTTGCAGGCTCATAGTCGCTCGGTGCGGCGACCATTAGCGGAGGCCTATGTCCAGCAGTGGACGTCTGTGGGCTGATATGATCATGATGATACCTCCTCAAAGGGACCACAAAACCATCTTTACGTTTTTGATATTCAGCGTGTATACTTATTGTATCGCTTCGTTTTGTTGTTGAGAATCTTTTATATCTGTAATTCACACTGAATTTGAAATGAGATACTCCAGCGGTGGCGGCATTGAATTCTACCTAAATATGTTTATACATAAAATGTGTGGGTAGAATTAAAATGAAATATCGATATGATTGAGAATACCAATAAAAACAACGATGAATAGGTATATCGAATCTATCTGGTATATTTCATAGGATAGAAGATAATAATAATATATATTTATCTACCTATACTATTAAAAAATTGTTAAATGTTAAATTTTCAAAAATCAATGATACTTAAAAACAAACTACTGAGATCGACTAATTAAGGGCTTCTGAAACTAAATCCGATCACGCAAAAATCAGCGGGTAGGTTTTGGTCAAACTATTACAATCTTATAAGTACTAATCTGACTTAAATACTGCATGCTACTGCATGTTTCATCAAAATCAGTCCAGTTGTATTGAAAATAAGATACAACTTGATCCCTGTTTTAGTAGTCGCCGTTAAGTTACGAGAGCACAAGTAGAAGTGGTTAGTTACTTTATATATAATATAAAAAATCTATGATTGATTCAAAATTTACCATGTAACGGAAAACCGCCATTCACGCGGGCGAAGCTGCGGGCAAAAGCTAGTTGATTAATTAAAACACCATGCTTACGCTTATAAACTTAATATACAAAAATCAGGCTATATGTAATTTATTTTTATTGCAAAATAAAATCACCTACTTGCAGCTTTTTGAGACATCCGAAAAAGTATTCAATTCAAAATATTAAATTTTGAGCTCAATCTCACAAATGAATTCTATTGAATAAATTATATAGAAAATGTATTTTGTCGTGGTATATTTTACGTAAGTACATTTGTGGTCAAGTGGTATTAAGCATGACTCGCGATCGCAATGTTCGCAAGTTCAATCCCGGTCCCGTACCACTGAGTTATTTTTAATTCATTTGCGATCTATATTTTAGATTCTGATTTACTCAGCGGAGATGGAAAACTTCGTGAGAAAACGAGCATGTTCGCATGGGTGTGTGAAGTCTACCAACCCACACTAGACCGGCGTGGTGGACTTCGTCGTAATCCATCTCCTTAAGAGCGGATGATTATAGACTGGGGATATTTTACATTAGTTTTATTCTATTTTTCATATTATTAATTAACTATTTTTTACCCGTGCCTCCACCCGCGTGAATGTCGGTTTTCCGCTATATGGGAAATTCTGAACAATCATAGATTTATATAAAACTAGCTTTTGCCCGCGGCTCCGCCCGCATGAATATCGGTTTTCCCTACATAGGAAATCCCGACACTATCATAAATTTATATAAAAAGCCTTAGTACCACTATTACTTGACCTCTCGTATCTTAACGGCGGCTACTAAAACAGGGATCAAGTTGTATCTTCAATTCTACTGGACCGATTTTAATAAAAAATACCGCATTGTTTAAGACGGAATAGTATATTTAAGACTGTAATAAATTAATCAAAATCTACCCGCTAGTTTTTGCTTGAAGCCCGAACAGTCAAATAAACAAACAAACATCGACTGATTTGGTTTCAGCAGCCCTTAATTAGTCGATCTGAGTAGTTTGTTTTTAAATATCTTTGATTTTTAAAAATTTGACATGTACAATTTTATAATAGTATAGATAGATAAGTATGTTTGATATATGACTGGATATGTAGGTGTTCGGTAACAATAAATCGGCTATTATAAGTCGGCCGGTGTGATCTTAGGGCGCAATTATCGCTGTTTCTATTGCACGTACAGTTAGGCCTTATCAAGTGTCGCGCAATCGTCTGGAGAAGCTAACATCATTTCAGTATGTTATCCGAATCCTGGACAAGGGTCTCCCTTAACTGTTACCGCACGTTTCTCTGTCTTGGACTGTTTCTATTCACCCGTATTGATATGCGATATTGGCAGTCTTATCACTTAAGAACTGGTAGCCTAGTAGTAAGATAATATAAGTCTAAGTCTTAGATCTCGAGCTCGAATCTCATCATCTCTTAAGACCTCTAATTTTTTGAAAAAATGTGCGTATTAATAATTTAATAATTATTTATCATTCGTTTCAAACGGCGAAGGAAAACATCCAGAGAAAACCTACATGTCTGAGAGATTTTTTCAACGGCATGTGAAGTCTGCCTACCCGCATTTGGCCAACGTGGTGAATCTTACCATGATGATGATAAATGAAAGTTTTTCGTCGCTTTTCGAGGTTTATAAATAAACAATATGCAATAATCTATATATTCTATTATAAAATTATATTATATTCTATTATAAAAATATTATATTCTATTATAAAATTTTTAATTGTCCAATTTTCAAAAATCGAAGTTATTTTAAAAAACTACTCAGATCGAATAATTAAGGTCTTCTGAAACCAAATCCATCGATGTTTGTTTGTTTGTTCGGGATTCACGCAAAAATCAACTGGTAGATTTTAATTAAATTGTTACAGTTTTACTCCGACATAAATACTGCGGCATGTTTCATCAAAATCGGTCACGTAGAATTGAAAATACACCTTGATCCCTGTTTTAGTAGCCGCCGTAAAGGAACGAGAGGTCAAGTAAAAGTGATTCTCAGGCTTTTTATATAAATCTTTTGAATATGTCAGGACTTCTCATTTAGCGGAAAACCGACATCCACGCGGGCAGAGCCGCGGGCAAAAGCTAGTATTAAAATATTATTGCATATTTCAAAACAAAACATGGCGCTGATTAAAGTCAAGCTGATTCGAGACACCCGAAGCGATTAAAATTCGAAGTACGTTCGTTTATTTAATTTTTTAATACTTCAAGCCATGAATATGCGATGCGACTTGACACCAAGCGAGATTTATGTTTATAGAACTCTTAATTTATAGTGAGTTATAAAATATATCGAAACTCCGACAAGCGACCGTGCCGTGGCCTATCTGCCGATGGAGCGATAGCGAAGCCGTATCAAACACCTTTAAAGTATATAATTGTATATTATATAAGTACGTATATTTAAATACGTATATATAAGTCGATGATTATGAAGAAGAAAAAGAAGAAGATGGTGATAGTGTGGCAGGATTAGCAGTATCGGAAAAGCGAAGATATTCCGACCAGACGAGTGTATATACGTTAAGTCGCTATCAAACTTCATGCGCGTGATTCAGACTTCTAATGCCGTTATATTAGTACTGCGCGATCTGTTGAGGATGTATGGTACTATAAAGTGAAGTAGATCACCATAATAGCATAGAATTTTAAAACATGATATACTGGTGTCGCTGTTCTGATATTACGTGAAAATGTTCTATTTTGACAAAACAAAAGCGCAGCGGCCATTTTTCTAGCACAAATGAAGCAAATAGGTCAAATGGAGCACGAGACGTTTGTAAAAAAGAGTAACATTATAAAGTCATACTAACATTTTCATTCATATTTAAAAAGTAACTTTTCGGTTTTTCGCTACATGTGAAATTCCGAAACAATCATAGATTTATGTATATAAAAAGTCTCAGAATCGCTGGTTTTTGCGTGAAGATCGAATAAACAGACATTGACGGATTTGGTTTCAGAAGCTTTAATTTGTCGAACTGGGTAATTTTTTTAATATCTTTTTATATTATAGTATAGTATATACAAAAGTAGTCGAATTCTTCATTCCCGTAAATCGTGCCCAGCTGAAGATTGATTGATCCATAAATTAACTTGTCGTCATAATCTGTATGCCTGTAATGTCGTCGGCGAAGACTCAGAGACACCTTCGAATCTTCTGAAGACCTACAAAATATTCGAAGATATCAGTACACATTTACCATCAGATAGGCTACATGTACATAGACAAGACTATACATACCTATAGCCTATTCAAGATATTAAAAAATAGAAATGAAAAAAAAAATAAGCTAAGAAACAAGAAGAAGAAGAAACAACAACTTATTTTTTTTACTCATATCAAATATGGCGGGTGTAATCTAACTGAATAAAAAATTCATATTTGCAATAACCTTTTTAGATTGTTTTAATATAAGATGTATCGTCATAATTTTAATTTAAGTAAATAAATATAAGTAAACAATACATACATACAATACATATACTCACGCCGATATCCCATAAGGGTAGGCAGAGACCATAGTAAATACTACATACATACATACAGTCTCGCCTCTTTCCTATTGGCGAGGGCAGAGACCACCTCTTTCCACCTGCTATGACCGTTTACTGCAGCAGAGTGGCTATCCGCAGCCCACATTTCGCGCCCGCGGGCAACGAGACGTGTCGGGTGGCGAACCACGACACCGCCCTTTTATAAGGTTCAAAAGTGTTAATGTTCCTCATTGCGTTCCCACGGCTTAGTGGAGAAGAAAGGAAAGAGGATGAGGTAGGAAAGGTGTATTGAGCAGGGAATATGGATTTAGGAAAAGGACTATAGGATGTAGGATACTACTATCTCGGAAGGAGTAAGAAGAGACAGTAGTAGCTCGGGAGGCCTGGGTCGCTTACCCGTGTACTTAAGTCTATTTGCTGGACAGGCTAAAAGACTAAGTATTCCCTGACCTTAAACAATATTGTTTTTAAATTATAGTTAATAAAATAAAAAGAGTGGTTTTTCATATAAAAAGCACCAAGATGATATATCTAAGTAAATAAAATAAGTGATAAATCTTGATATGGTGGGTATTTATTATTAGATTTCGCCCGCGGCTCCGCCCAGGAAAATGTCGGTTTTCGCGCTAAATAGAAAATCTTGAAATAATTATAGATTTAAAAAAAGTATTTATCACTTTTTATTTGAACTCTGGTACTATAATGGCGGCTACTGAAACAGGTCAGGCGGTATCTCAATTTTCACTTAAACGATTTTATTGAAACATGCTGCAGTAAATAGTACTTTTAAGACTGTAATTGCGTAACCAAAATATACCAGCTGGTTTTTGCGTGAAGCTCGAACAAATAAACGAACAAAGAGACATGAAGAAAATAAAACATGAGTTCGGTTTCAAAAGCACTTAACTAGTCGATCGGAGTTAGTTTTTAAAATATCTTTAATGTAAAGTGAAATGATGTTTTACAATATTTTAACTTAATTATTGTAAATATGATGACATCCTACATCCATTTTTATGATTTGTTTACAATTTAGCTTTTCGAATTGAATTTGTTACAACATATATATATATATATATATA
>WUAW01026229.1:0-11908 GCA_017165845.1 Thaumetopoea pityocampa | reverse complement strand
TTCATGCAGGGGGCCTTGCCCCCCGACTCCTCTGTGGAGGCGCGCTGGACGTAGCGCGCCGCCTCCACGGCGAACACGGGTCGAGCGACGGGGTGCCCTCCCCGTCGCTCGCAGGCTGCCTCCTAGGGCGGGAGCAGATCGGCGTAGGCCCTTCTCCTTCGCCCGGGACGTCTGCGTCTGGCCGGATTGAGGGAGCGCTCTTCTCGCTCCCTCTCGGCCGCCTCCTTCGAACGGGGATAGGCCTACCGATGGGCCGACGACCTAGAAAGATAAGAGAGACCTACGGAGTTAGACTTCCTCGATCCTAACATTCCTCTCTCACCTCATTCATATCCGTACATCTTTTCATACAATTTCGTTGATTAAGGATGCTACAAACTTGACCTTTTTGAAACAAGTTGTTGCTTTGATCAAGATAGATTTTCCTGGGTGCCCTCTTCCGATACTTCCACTCACATTTGCCCGCCATATTAACTATGATGGTTCATTACACCAACCCTTATTGGAGCATCTGTAACTCCACGAGATCATACTCCGAGGATCGGTGCTTAATCTGCGGCTTAGATGAATAGTCCACAGTTGATTATTATTATAAAGATTAATACTAAAATATTTCAAATATTGATGATGTGTATACATAAATTCATAATACATAGAAAACTATTTATGACTATTGACAAGAATATTAGACAGTTACGAAAATTATGTCCGTAATTATTGTGAAATGACCTTTTGATATGTTTACACAAAACTGACTCGTTGATTGATATAATGAAGATGATTGACGCGGTGGCAGTGGTTTGTGCCGCAACTTCTGATGTGGACGTCATTCATGTTGAAGATTGTTCTGATCGTGGTTCTACTCTAAAAATATATCAGTCTATTTAATTAAATCCACTTCTGGATATAGCTCTTTTCCTTCAATGGAGGGAATTTCTGTTCAACACGCTTAGTCGGGGTCTTAAAGGTTACAGTAAATTATCATTGATTCGCAAGATGTGTTCATCTAAAACCTGACTTACTTTGACGCAGTCAATATTCTACACAGGACTACTACAAGTAGCGGAGGTGAGTTACGAGGCGTGTCAGACTCCTATTGAATAAAATTCTGCGGTGGCCTTCATCAACGTATTAGAGAGGCCTTAGGATCCATTATGAATGGCCTACAGATACCTGTCAAAACCTCGCTCTTTTGAGTTCTTCTGCGGGTTGATTAACGCTTGCTTTCCACAACCCCATTACCTTGAGGTATTCACAGGGATTTGAGCCATGTGTGCGAGAATTCTCTTTGGAGATCATTTGTATGGATGCTCAGAGCACCCCCATCTGATACCTGCCTTTGCTAAGCGTTGCTTAAGCTATTAGTCATTGATTAGACTATAACTGCTTGATTCACTACGATCTTCTTCAACTTCATTAATATCATCACCAGTATTCGTGCCCACTGCAGCGGCAAGAACCTCCCCTGATCAGGGTGATGATCATCGTCATCTTCACCAAAAGTACAATTACTGATGATGAATAGCAGTGCTTCAATGTTTAGACCTCCAAAGTAGCCATGCACATATATGTTAGAATTCGACCAGTATATAAAAATAACTTGATTTTTTATTAATCCATTTGCTGTCACATTGCAGAGTACTACAGGTCTCTCAGAATTATTGGGGTTAGGCTAGTCTACACATAAGCCTAATGCTGGTTGGTAAAGTTCACACGCCGAGTCACAAGTATGGGCTGTCACCATTTTCTTATGTAATATAAAAAACATTCATTTGATAATGCAGGCAAAGCTATGAATGTAGCTGTTTTAATAAGTTTGACTAACAAAAAAGGATTGTATTATTTTCAGGTTTGTGTAGGACAAAGTCTAAAACTTTAGTTCCCAAAGTGGTCCAGGTGGACCCCTAGGGGTCCACGGGAGACTCGATGGGGGTCTACGTTGTCGTACGCAAATTTCCATAGTTAGATCTATACATGTATCAATGTAGCTGCAGGTGGTCCACCGGAACCAGCTAAATTTTGAAAGTGGTCTATGAGAAAAAAAAGTCTTGGAACCTCTGGTCTAAAACAATGTATTGTTTTTAGGATTGATATTAGTTTTTGTATGTATGTTTATGTGCATATCTTACTGCATCATAACTTAAAACAATGGGACCCATTTCTGTCTATCGTATCATTAAAATCCTTGCACCATCCCTGGTAACATTATGGTAGTTGAGATCAGAAAATAAATTTATAGCTAAATGGAAGACGTGCTTTCTAATTTTTTATCAAGCTAGCATATATATATATATATATATATATATATGCCATATGCGTTTATGTTTGGTCTTGAAGTCCAATTAACTTTGACAGCTAACGAGCCAGTAATAATCGTAACTGTTATATTACTTTGCGACCTTGCACAAACAAACATTTTAATCTCTACATTGAGAAACACAATTATTAGATCACTATAAACGCTTTTTAATTGATGCTCTCGCGGATTAACCTTTCGCAAGATGCGTGACGACATTAACTCACATTATGTTCTGTTGTTGCGTTTTACCGTTGCTGTAGTAGCCATTGGAGAGATAACAGCCTGTTTATGTTCACCGGCTCCTGGATATAGTTTTCCCACTTGATTACTGTTTTCATCATTATTATCATCATCATCATCCCTCATAAATCCATTGTGAGACAAGGGCCACATCCTTAAAAGAAAGTATTTAAGTATATGCCATTATCTTCACGCCACACAAGCATATTTAATATAGCAGCAGATGTTGCTTTCATTACAGAATAATACCGCTTGGGGAGTTAGCTCTCTCCTCCAATAACAAATCCCGAAGCACCTCAAATGTATCGATTAAGGCAACCACAGATTTTTTTATTCAGTAAGAGTCTGTAACGCCTTGCAAGCTGCCTTCGCGCCTTGGTATGGTTCTAGTGTAGTTATAGTGTTGAAGTAGTAGTAGTTGTTGTAGTGTAGTTATAGTAATAGTTGTAGTGTTATTGTAGTAGTTGTTGTAATGCAGTAGTGTAATTTCAGTAGTAGTTGTGGTGGAGTTGTTGTAGTAGTAGTGTAGATGTAGTATTAGTTGTAGTGTAGCGGCCTCCTTGCACTCTTGCACGGGGAAAGATGGAACGAAGCTATTATTATATTATGTAGGCGCCATACAGTGAATAAATGTTCTATTTTAAATAAATTAATTTTAAACAAATTAATTCATGTTTACTTTAATATTGATAGTAAAAAATTTAATTGCTAATTAATAAAAATAAGACTTCTCCTATATTGGTTTCCAATTTTTTTGCATTCACACTTTTCATGCTTCACTCGATCAAGTTTAATAAAAATTCAAATAAAACCAGTTTTATCAACATAAATTCCTAATAATATATTAATTATCTAATCAAAAACAAATCATTTGTAAACTTGTATTAGTCTACTTTTTCTTAAATTTTATAATCTTATGTCATAAATTAGCATAGCTATACCACAGTGTAAACTTCGCTTGAGTTGTTGATTTATTCAAATATTTTGTAGGATGGTGAATTCTAGCTACTGATGTACTGATTTTCCTCCGGATTCGGTGGAGGTAGCGTGGCGAGGTAATGCAGAGCTGTTTGTATCTCTGCAGGAATGGGTGGTGGCGTTGGCAGATGAGATCCCTGAGGCTGAAAACCATTTTCATCAGCGATGTATTGCACCTGAATCACCTGTTAAAACAACAATACGCTTAATAGTTATATAATATTAATAAACCAGTGATTCTTAACCATATTTTTGTCGCGGTACACTTTTAAACGGTTTCAAAATTGGGCGGCACACAAAGAAAAAGGTAATTTTAAAAGTTGAATGTAAAATAAAATAGTACTACAAAAACAACAGTGCGTTTATTAAGGAATTAATTACAAGTTAATGATTATTCTAATCATTAACTTGTAATTAATTCCTTTTAATGAGAAATTTGAGCTTGAGGTTTTTTGATAATTTTNAATGTAAAATAAAATAGTACTACAAAAACAACAGTGCGTTTATTAAGGAATTAATTACAAGTTAATGATTAGAATACTTTTAATGAGAAATTTGAGCTTGAGGTTTTTTGATAATTTCATTTACATTTGGTCGTAAAAATGACAATGCTATTAAAGCTAAAATTTGACGGAACACTTTAAGAATTTGGCGGCACACAAAAGTGCCGCGGCACAATGGTTGAGAATCATTATTATACCATGAATCACCAATAGATATACTCTATATTGAAATTGGAGAACGGGTATTCTCTCTTCAGGCCGTGTTATCAGTCACGGTCAAGAGCAAGAGTGTTTGTAATGCAGTTATCGCATTTTGTGAGACCGTTATGATGGCTAGGGAGTCGGCTGAAAGCGAGAGCGCTCAATCCAGCACGGCAACAACCGTAGGACGTAGCGTACAACAGAAAAGGCACTCCGGTGCTCAACCAGAAGCAGACCGTGAAACCGCGCGCTGCGTCCAGCGCGCCACAGAGCTATTTGGGGAGCTGGGCTCCCTGCATAATGATGACGTCACAAACTCAAGCAACCCCGGCTCATCAAACTCAAGCGCTGGCTGAATACGCGAATGACACCTGCGGCCGGGTACACAGGCTACCTACGAAGGAACCGTGTAGTATTTAATGGGTACAAACCACACACAACGGTTTTACTATGCTCTCAACACAGCGGTGCGCTTTAGGCAGTTTCTGCACGTAAAAAGCATACACCCCATATTTGTAATTATAAAATGCCTTGTAGCAAATGAATCTCTTTTTTCTCACAATTTTCAGATTTTTTTATATATATTTTTTATTTATATTTTTTATGTGTATATATAACCCAATCAATTAATAAGAGTCCCGTTACTTAAAAACTACTTTAATAAAATCATGCTTCTTTAGGCACTTTTGAAGAAAAAAAACAATGAGAGTGAAATGTGACAATACGCGCGCACCGCACAACGAAAATTTCACATAATGAAGTTTAATCTGAAGTTGAAAAGTTAATCGTGAAGTTAGCATATGCGAATCAGTTAGTTGCTAATTTTATCCATATACACATATCCGTCCATTATTCTTTAACAATAATATGTGGATGAATTGAAAAGAAAACCTCGACCGACACTTTCTAACGTAATTATGAAATCGGACAACTCTAGCGTATATTATACTCAATTATTTTACGAAAACTATGGCGAGATAGACTATTTGGAAATATTATAAGTAAATATTTAAGATGGTGTTCTTAAATATTTACGAGGTGTCGTGCTAACTTGACTAAATAGGTAAGCTAAAATTAAATAATTAAATGAGCAACTTTCATTAGTTTTTTTTTTGTTACGAATTTAAAAGCTACATAAAGATCAATCAAAGTCTAAAACAATTATAATTTTCTTGCATACGAAATCTTTAGTATACGATTTTAAATTTTTTTTTTTGTTTTTTTTCTTTGCTCTGTGTGCTACGTGATTTTCACTGTCAAGCGACGATCTATATGTTAATGTTACCTGTCCATCAGGAGCCGTGTACTGATACTGTCCCTGAGCAGTTAGAGCCTCTTGCTCAGGTATACCTAGATTTTTCAGATAGCCCTGCTCTTCGGCTAAAATACCATTGCCTGTCTCGTAACTAAAACACCAAAAAGGTTTAAACATTAATTAAGGGATTATAAAAAGATTACAATTTTTTTTTATTGCGAGAATAGGCTGAGGGATTACATCCAGATAGATAATGGACAACCGTTATCCTGCAATTTAAAGATACTCTATGGCACACTCCATGACGTCAAGGGTGGAGATTATGGCAAAGATTCTCTTTTAACACGTCTACATCGGTATGGGTCATATTGACCCATGTAGAACTTTCATAAGGTAAGTTGAGAAAAATACTGTTTCTTTATTCAATGCGGAATATATATGGGTAGCTAGTGGAACAAAGAGAAACAGAAATAAAATTTATTATTAAATGTGCTTGACTTCAAAGAGTAATAGTCAGTTAAAATCAAGATCCTCTCGCGGCCAATTTGACCTCGTAACGCACTGAAGTAAAGTTGCCTTTGGGTCTATATAACCACACAAAGCATCTGTTGCAATTACGATGATAAAGGACCCGTAGCGAACGTGTTAAAAGGAGATGTTTCGTAATGAATTTCAATAGGCGAAATAAAATTAAATAAAAAAATAAGCAAAAAAAAATTTGTTTTTCTAAAACAAGTTTTATAAATTGTTAACAAAAACCAGCGTTCAATTCCCCGTCGGAAAATACCGTTATTGTATGTATGTATGACCCTGAAAACAATGCCCAACTATTTGGGCAGTCGTGTAAAGCGAGGCATGATAGTCACCTCCATTTGTAAGAGCCGTCCGGATTAACGATTTGTTCGTGTCTTATTATGGGTATTGTCTCCGTGGTGTACAGTTGCTGCTTCTGTAGTCGATACGAAGGTTGCTGATTGGAGTATAGGTCGCCGACGTCACCCAGCACCGCTCCAACGACTAACATCAATAATACCTGAACAGAATCACAATGATTAATAGGTATAGTCTCACCAGTTACTGTAATTATACTTCTTAGTGAGATAGAGAATGACCCATTATGACGTTGATAATCACGTCAACAGTTATAGGTCGTAGTGTGGCAGCAGTGGCAGTATCGGAAAAGGGAGGATCTACCGAACAGACGGGGGTCATGTCTGGCGGGGCCTGCCACAGCCCCGACGGTTAATGTCTGGAGATTGTATTGTTGTTGAACACTAAGTCGCTATCACACTTCGTTAGAGTGATTCAAGCTTCTATGTCAATATCGTCACTGAAGATCAGCGCCATCTGTTGCGGATGCGCAATACTATGTATTGAAATGGGTCACCACATTTCACTCAGCCGCAACACACACGTAATTTGTTTATAAAACCTGTACAGCGCTTCAAACGGATAATTTCTTGTGAATTTAATTAAATCAAATCGTTTATTCGCACAAAATAGACATATATTTGGTGTTAAAGGTATTATTGTATTTTGCTTAACGAAAAATAAATAAGGTAAAAAAAAATATTATTAAATTGGTATACAATATATAAACCTGCTGTATAGAGGCGGCATAATGATAGCGTCACTCCATCTCTGCCCGTGGTGCTGTGAGAACCAGCTGAGTGTGTACCAGGATAATGGGCAGCAGGATTATCCTGTTATCCAATCAAAATCTACTGCGATCTCCAAGACGATGGAGCAAGCATGGACATTATGGCTAATCCCTCCTTATTAGGGAGGGGGCTCATGACCAGAGGTGAACTTATAATTGTACTAGCCATTACCCGTGGCTCCGCCCGCGTGAATGTCGGGTTTCTGCTACATGGGAAATCCTGACACAATCATAGATTTATATAAAAAAACCTTAGAACCACTTTTAATTGACCTCTCGTACTTTAGAGACGGCTACTAAAACAGGGATTAAGCTGTATCTTCAATTATAATGGACCGATTTTGATGAAACGTGCTCTATTATTTAAATCCAAATAGTACCTTTAAGACTGTAACAGTTTAACCAAAATCTATCCACTAGTTTTTGTGTGAAGCCCGAACAAACAAATAAACAAATATCAACGGATTCTGTTTCAGAAGCCCTTAATTAGTCGATCTGAGTAGTTTGTTATTAAATGTCTTTAATTTTTGAAAATTTGACATTTAACAATTTTATAATAGTAATAAAACAGATAACTGACAATGATAATAATGATATAAATCAATACTTAAATACTCCTCTAGGGCCAAACTCGTGATAGGTTACTTATTAACTCCTACTTATCGCTAACAAGCTTTAGGCTAATCGGTAAACCTGTCGAATCTTTAAATATTAATCAATACTTTAATATTTGTCGTCGGATGACAACACGTCCATAATGTTACTGATGTGGCGACCTACTGCACTTATTATACAATTATAATCGCTTATACTAAAAAAATTATCTGCAGTTCGATATAAAATATGAATTATGATAAAACCCATCACTATGGGTTTTGTTTATCTACTTAATAACTTAGTTTACAAACAGATATTAAGAATAAAACAATGATGAAATTAAAGCTATATTCTGAGAAAGGTGCACCCTTGTCGCCTACCTACGAAGAAGGGTGCACCTTGTCGATCGGCAGGGTGCCCGTAACGCCGGCCGCATTCCCTCGTCGTATAGCTATCGCTAAACGTTGAGCTAAATAGCGGCCAGCGTTCTGATCGCCCGTTGTGCCGACCAGGCGGCCATGATCTCCAAATATGTTTCCAAACTGGATAAGCCGCGGGTTATCTCGCTATTATTGCTGTCTGTTATGAATGAACGTAAATATTATTAATTACTAACTGACCCGGTGAAATTCGTACCATCTAAAACAATTTCCTCGATCTTTCGGCTGTTCTTTTGGGTTTTTCCTAGTTTAATTTTTTCACAAACCACGTCTGCATTTAGACGAACAAAACAAAGAAATATATTAAAATCGGCCTAGCCGTTTTCGAGTTGCGAGACCTACGCACAACGATTGTTTTTTTTATATACATATACAGATATACTAGTATATCACTAGATCCTATATAATGGGCTCTCGATCGATCCAAGTCCAAGTTCGCAAAAATTTACTTCCACGGCAAAACTTACTACTTTATTAACAAACTGTTAAATACCTATCCATTTTATTTGAATAAAATTAAATTTGAAAACTTTTAAACACTTACAGTACATTTCATGTTGACGCAAGTCGCAGGGTGAATACGACGCGATACAAACACCGTGTAATGATTCATTTCGGATGCACCCTCGGTATTTATACCGCGATGTTGTGTGCAATTACGCACCTTGTGTGAATTCCGTTCATATTTTATGAACATAAGGACAGCCGTCCCTTATGTACCATTGTGTTGTATGTATCAGTTGAATAGAAGCTTTATTCCCTATATTATAAGAGCTTGAATACGAGACACGGATTCAAGATTATTTCAGACGTTGCGAGTGATAAACTCTTATGTTAAATTTTAAACTATAAAACAAGTTCAATTTCAATGAATTGAAAGTTTATTTTGCTAATATATAAGTTTATACATGAGTTCTTACATTAGATACAGATTCACTGTATAATTTAACAAATTCGTCGTGCAAATATTTCAAAGATAATTGTTAAAATGCATCATCATAATATCAGCCCACCGACGTCCAGTGCTGGACATAGGCCTCCTCTAATGATCGCCACAATGAGAGGCTATGAGCGACCTGCATCGACCGATTTCACGCGACCTTCAACAGGTCATCGGTCCACCTAGTCGGGGGTCTAACCGCATTACGCTTTCCGGTTCAGAGTCGCCATTCCAGCACTTTAAGACCTCAACGAACATCGGTTCTGTGAGCTATGTATTGATGCACTGATATTGATGCCTAGTTCGTTCCAATCCAGAATCTTAAAGACATCTTCCAACGCGGCTGTAAACAACTTCGGAGAAATAACGTCTCCTTGTCTTACACCGCGCTGCAATCGCATTGGTTTTGAACTTTGCTCCTGTATTTGAACTGACATAGTGGCGTTTTCGTACAAACTTTTCAATACTTCGATGTACCGATAATCAATACGGCAACGCTGAAGAGACTGAAGCACTGCTCAGGTTTCCACTGAATCGAAGGCCTTCTCATAGTCCACAAATGCTAGGCACAAAGGCAGATTATACTCCTCTGTCTTCTGTATAATCTGCTGCAGCGTATATACGAGTATGTGGTCATGCTGAAGCCTTTTCGGAAACCGGCTTATTCGGGAGGCTGGATGTCGTCAAGTCTGCGTTCGAGACGGTTCATGATGACTCTCGAAAACAACTTATATTGTGGCTAAGGAGCGAAATAGGCCTAAAATTCCTCAAGAGGGTGATATCGCCTTTCTTGAAGAACAACACAACCAAACTTCTGCTCCATGCCACTGGCGTTGTGCCTTCGTGTATGACGGAATTAAACAGTTTCTGCAGGACTCTGAGTACAGGTGTCCCTCCTGCTTTCAGCAGTTCGGTAGTGATTCCGTCATTATCTGGTCCCTTGTTATTCTTACGTTATATAAGAGCCCCACGAAACGTACAGACTGACCTTCGGGATATCTTCGGCATAATGTCGGGTCAATTTAGCTATAGGATCTTTGACAAAATTTGCAACGGGTTGTCATTGAATGGTGTACAGCTGCCCATAAAAGCTCTCAACCTCACCAAAAATCTCAGGTTTGGAACGGATAATCTTGCCAGTATCGGTCTTCAGTTTCATCAGCTGGCTTTTTCCAATAGACAGATCCCTCGCGAATACTTTAGAGCCTTTGTTTTGCTCAACAGCATCCTTAATACGTTCAGTATTGAAGCGTCTAGTATCGCGTTTGATGGATTTTGAGATCTGTCTATTAAGCTGTCGATATCACGATACGTCCACTGAAGACTGGAGTCTTATCGCACTCCTTTCCTCCATGACACTCTTAGTTTGGTCTGAAAGCCTCTTGGTTCCCTCAGTACGGTTGATGTAAAAAAACTTTGATCCCACTGCACATACTGTATCCACTAGCCCGTTACTTACATCGTCCACAGAAACGCAGTCACTTAAGCAATCGAAGCGGCTGTGAGTTCGAGCTGAAAGCTTTCAGGGTTCTGGATCCAGGCAGGTGGAGGACGGAGCGTAGACCTCATCAGTCTAGACCGCTCAAGCCTCACGTTGATATTCAATGTGCCTCTTACTATTCGGTGATTGCTTCCAGTTTTGACTGCGTTAATCACAGAGAAATCATTGAACATTTGCCGCCTGGTAGACATGATGAAGTCTATCTCAATTTTAATGAAACGATTGGGGCTCGTCCAGGTCCATTTCCTGTGGGATGATTTTTGGAAGAAGGAGTTCATCATATAGAGGTCCTCCCTCTCCATAAAATCTGCCAGTTGCTGTCCCCTATGGTTTCGTTGCCCAACTCCAAAATTCCCCACTCTCAGCTCATCACCACTTCGTTTTCCCAACTTTGTGTTAAAATCTCCCATATCCCAAGATAATGAGTTTTGGAGGCATGTATGGCTTTACATATATCCTCAACATCATCATCATCTGAGTGTGTCGTGGTTGGTGCGTAGACCTGGATGACCTTCAGCGAGTACCGTTTGGTGACTCTGAGTATCAGGTGCGCTACCCGAGTCGACACACTCTCGACCTTCACGATATTGTTGACGAGAGTTTAATAGACGATGTAAATATATTCTTGTGACTAATATTTACATATTTTCACGATAATATACTTGTTTATAGAATGTGTGCAACGATCTTAAATCACGCCGATTTTATACGGTCTAATTCGTTTCTAAAAGTGGTAAGCTAAACGAAAAAGATTATAAATATTATCCAATTTTGATGATTCGTGAAATGCTTCCGATTGTAACTTACTCGGATAAATTCAATGCTCTAAAAATGGTTAATATTATGTTAATTCCATACTTGATACAAATGGTACCTTATACATATAGGCGTGAATAATATTAACCATACATTTTGTAGAATGAAATCATAATTGGCTTATTTCTATATTTACACTTCATACATTAATTGTATGTGGGCGGACTACTCGGGCACTTTCTACCAGTCAACCTTTAAATAGTAATGACATAACATAAGGTTGGTGAAGTATCAGATGTAAAGTATGAGGTATAAGATTAATTAAAGCTTATATAATACACCACATTACATAATACATAAAATGAGGTACAAAATAGACTAACATATTAAAAATAAGATAAAATACATAATATCATCAGCCTTAATCGACGAAAATGTATGGAAAGATGTGGATGAGACGAGAGAGGTGTGTCAGGATCGTAGTCTGTGGCAAACTGTGGTCTCCGCCTATATATATATATATATATATATATATATA
>WUAW01026185.1:12483-31651 GCA_017165845.1 Thaumetopoea pityocampa | reverse complement strand
TATGGGTTTAGTAATTAGTAAGCACGATTAGCTTAGGGTGTCGCAATAAGGGCCGGGGGTTTGATTTATATATCAAGCATCACAGTAGGCACTGCACTGGGACGAAATTTCTAGTGATCTTTCACTCAGGTTGCCGTTGAAACTCCTTAGACCACCAGATCATCAGACCACCAGGCCACAGACCAAACTACAGACTATAAATAATTTCCACTAAGTTGTCAAACAGCTGTTAGACAGACCTACCAGTCCTGTAAATTGACTGCAGTGAATAAGAACCTTAGCCTTGTTGCAGTAACAGACCGAGTTGGGGTCTTTTCGGACAGTTACCTAATAAAATAACTAGAATTTTGCGATTATAAACCTATCCACTTTGTAATCGTTCTTTTTTTAACACGCTTTTATTAGCTTCACTTGTATGTATGTAACGGAATTTTTGAACTCGATTTTTACCCACTTTAAAAGGTCCGATTAATTCGAAATGTTGTACACTTGTCAAGGACCGATAAAAATACAATAATTTCATAATTTTGTTTAATAAAAAAAAATTGTTTTATAATAAATAATTTGCTTTTTTGTTTTTCATGGATCGAACTAAAAAGAGAGAAATAAATCATGAATTTAACGCGCCGTTTCTACGGCCTGCTTCTGGCCTCCCCACCGCTTGCAGGCTACATCCTAAAACGGATGCAGATCCACATGGACTCGCGTTTAAGCTCTGGAAATAAATCTAGCTGGTTTGAGCGCGTTCGCCTCGCTATCTCCTTAGCCGTCATAACTGCCATCACAAAATCCACTTTTACTTGAGTTCTTGTACCTTAAGGGCGTCTACTAAAACAGGGATCAAGCTATAGCTTGATATTGAAAAATACATTTTCAATTCTACTGGACCGATTTTGATGAATCATGCTGCAGTATTTAACTCGGAATAGTACCTTTACGACTGCTATAGTTTAATCAAAATCTACTCTCTGTTTTTTGCGTGAACCTCGATCAAACAAACAAACATCGATGGATTTGCTTTCAAAAGCTGTTAATTAGTCGATCTGTGTAGTTTTGTTTTAATATATTAGTCTTAAAAGATTGGCATTTAACAATTTTATAATAGTAATAATAGATAGATAGATTACATCTAGATATATCTAGATGTAAATGATGATATGCTTCTGATGATAATTATATAAAAATTATTCCATCTATAGAATTCGCTTCCTTAAAAGAACTTTAATAAATCTGTCGGCTGAACTTTTATCAAGAAATTTCCGATAAAATGTCACTACCTACATATTTCTTAACACCTATGCTGTTAATAAGTTGATAATACTATTAATTATATCCACCTTTATTGACTTAGCATTTAAGTTCCAAATCCTTTGTCGTGTTCAAATGGGGTGTTCTATTGTCATTCCCAATGAAGGAGTGTGACCATTTTGTTGCGTCTTTATTGACTCGTGGTCATCGTAAATTTAGTTTTATTGCTATATATACGGGAGAAAAAAGGAATGGTCAGACTTTTGGTGTTTTAAGTAGGTATATTAATGTCGCAAGTATTGCTATCTGGGACCGGCTTACTATTAGCGTCACTGTATTTGACCAGGAGTACTCTGCTTAAGTGTCTTTAGGGGGTATCCATTAATTAAGTTTTCTTCAAATTTGGACTCCTTCCCACTTTTGGTGAGATTTAGTGGGACTGACTTCCTCCTTAAATGAGATTTACGCTACAGGTCTTAGAGGATACAGTTTTTTCTGTTCAAAACTTAACGTTATTTTTTTTACTTTTTTTTTGTTTTATAATATTTATTTTTAATAGTCATGAAATATAAGCCACGGAAAGCAAACTAAAAATTTAATTACATACATACATATCCTCACGCCGTTATCCCACAAGGGTAGACAGAAATTATGGTTTGCCACATAATACATTTTTTCATACGCTTTCGTTGATTAAGGGTGCTACGAACTTGACCTTTTTGAAACAAGTTGTTGATTTGATAACGGTAAGTTTTCCTTGGGCGCCCTCTGCCGACACTTCCACTCACAATATACCCACAATTGTTTCGTCAATCGAATCTCACAATTATTGTTTTTAAATGACTAAACTATTGGAGCATTATTTTCTTAATTATTGCATATTTAATTAATCCTTCTAAAATCAGTATTTTGTTTAAAAGTTGATGTGAGATTTTCAATAATACCCCCCTTGGCTTAAGTGGTATTTGGTGGTAGTTTTGAACCACTCCCCCCATTTTGGGCTCATGTAATTAATGGATTCTCCCTTACATTTACTAAGAAACAGCGGGGGCAGATATATCTATTAGATAATAGATACAGCAATACTCGGTGGTGACATAAAAATTATTCTCTAATGGCCTTATTAATAAATATATTTATATCTGGTTTAAGCTAATCTGTGATTTGTCCCTTTCTATATCATTACAAATAAATTAATACTGAAAGGGACAAACTATTGATTAGCTTAAACCAGGTTTAATCCGTGTTTATAAGGCTGTTACTGTCCAAGTTGCTCGACTGTGGAACACGTTACCAGACACAATACGTTTTACTTCATCTCTTCCGGTGGATGCTGCGAGAATCAGATAAGGGATGCACCAGGATTGTGAACAGCGGCGTTATCCCGTTATTCAGTCAAAATCTATTACGACCTCTAATACTACCTCCAGCCGTAGAGATTATGACAAATCCCCACTTTTATGGAGGAGGCCTATATCCAGCAGTGGGCTTCCATGGTCTGGTAATGATGACATAGACCAGTGATTCTTAACTTTTTTTTTGTCGTGGCACAATTAAACTATTTCAAAATTTGGCGGCACATAAAAAAAAAGATAATTTTAAAAGTTGAATGTAAAATAAAATAATATGTACTACAAAAGTAACAGTGCGTTTATTAAGAGATTAATTACAAGTTAAAGATGAGAATACTTCCAATGAGAAATTTGAGCTTGATGTTTTTTGATAACTTTATTTACATTTGGTCGTAAAAATGACAATGCTACTAAAGCTAAAATTTGACGGCACACTTTAAGAATTTGTCGGCACACAAAAGCGCCGCGGCACAATGGTTGAGAACCACTGGTATAGACTACTGTTAATGTACATGCTAATGTCTTTAAGACGAGAGCGAATAGGTTTCTATTAAGCTAGTAAGTTTTACCACCCTAGATCATATCGCCACTTACCATCAAGTACTAGTTTAAATATAGTAAAAAAACTTAGCTACAAGTAGCAATATATTTTTAGCCATTAGGCTAAAAATATATTTCATAACAAGATTGATTGACAGATTCCATAAAAAAAATCAAACGGTTTATAATACTGGTGGTAGAATTAACCACAACATAATGATTTATTAAAAAAAATACCAATAGTCTACTAGATTCATCGATTAATCGCTCTATTGGGCTTTAAAACTGAATATAGTTATAATTACAGATTAGCACTGCAACCTTTTATTATGCGGTTGCTAAACGTCAAAATAATTGCATGTTTTTGCAAAATTTCGGGGCTCAGGGCGGGTGTGTACCACCCCTAAAACTTTAAGAGGATTAATTTCAAAACTAATGGTGGAATTTTAGTTTAATTATATAATATTAAATCTTTTATAATTAATTCCAAAATTTGATGTGTAAATATTATTTTTTCACATACATTGATCTAGCTTCAAATTAGAATTCCCCGTGTCTTACTTTATTCAATTAAATTCTGTTGTTCAATCAAAGTCTACTGCGATCTCCAAGACGCCTTGCAGCCTGAAGATTATGGGAAATTCCCTCTTTTTAATATTCCACGGGCTGTTGATGATGATTATTATTATGGTGATGAACAGCGTTCCTTATATTGAAAAATAAAAGCTTTTCATTTCATCCATTGTAGTAGGTACCTTTAAAAGATCAAAAATGTAATCCTAAATACCTTTACCCCACTAAAGCACCTCGAATCAACGCAGTTACAAAAAACCCGTCAACCCTTGGCCCGCTGAAGGGGTCCACTTGACCCATCGATTAAGTTTTTGCCACACGCGCTTCCAAATAAAATCATAAATTTCAATATGGCGTACGGTGGCAAAAAAATCACACTATATCATATTCGGCCGCGGGCGTGGTGCCCACAATTTATGACTAAATCGGGACATCGTCGAACGCACGCGTACATTGTGACGGTGAAATTGGTCCAGTGCTGCACAATGTACAATACAAACGTTTGTATTCGTGCACTTATTCAAGCGAACACACATTTAAAACTTGTGTGTTTGCTTGAATTAATCCACTGAGAGTATAATCATCGTCGTTGGCCTAGAGTAGTCCACTGCTGGACATACACCTTCTCTTTAAAATGGAGGGGATTACTACAACCTCCCCGCTTGGTAAGCTTCTTGGAGGTCGCTGTAGATTTTGATTGAATAACAGGATAACGCGTCTGCCTATTATCCTGGTGCTTAGGGAGCCAACTAAGGGTAGCTAGCTCTCATAATATCCACCGGAAGATGAGGAGTGACGCTATTATTACTCGTATGCCAGCGCCACACAACAATTAGTACAATATTAATTTGTAATGTATTGTAATACAATATGAGTGTACAATACACGCACAAAATATTGTTTACTTTTTTACATACACACAAACATATTTGTATATATACATTATGATCCTGACATATATCTTTCGGTTCTTCTACTTTCATCAACGCTTTCATACATGCTCGTCCGTTGCGGGTGCTCCCAACCTGGCCTTTCCTCAACACAACTTCGATTTGGTTAAGATACGTTCGCCTGGGTCGACCCCTATCGATTTGCCCATTCATACTCGTCTCATAAATCTGCTTCCCCAATCATTTTTCACCCATCCTCTCTATCTTTTATATATCCTTTCTTTATTTAAATACATATACATACATACACTCACGCCGATATCCTATAAAGGTAGGCAGAGACTGTAATACATACCACATACATAAATACAGTCATTCCCCTTTCCCATCGGGGTAGGCAGAGAGCACTTCTTTCAACCTGCTACGATTATTTAATCTAGCAAAGTGGCTATCCGCAGTCCACATTTCGCCCCCACGGGCAACGAGTCGTGTCGGGTGGCGAATCAAGACGCCGCCTTTTTATAAGGTTCAAAGTCTTAAAATTCCTCATTACGTTCCCACTGCTTAGTGAAGAGGAAAGAAAAGAGGATAAGGTAAGAAAGGTGTATTGAGCAAGGAATATGGAATTTAGGAAAAGGATTATAGGATATAAAGGATTATAGAATCTTGAAGGAGTAGGAAGAGACAGCAGTAGCTCGGGGGGCCGGGGTCGTTTACCCGTGCACTTAAGTCTATTTGGCGGACAGGCTAAAAGACCAAGTACACCGTGACCTGTAAATAATAACTATGTGTAATTATTTATACAAATGTGTTTTTTTTTAATATATGTTTATACGCTACGGAACATTATGTGACTGGACTACGAAACCAATTTTAGTAAATGAAAATAATGAGAAATACAGGATGTTGTAATGAATAAAATGTTTTCAAAATTGCATGTTGCCGTTTGCGAAATTGTAGGAAATCAAATTCTATTAGTGGTTTGGGCCGTTTATAAAAAAGGCGTTCAAAGCTGTCATCAAATCGCGATCAATGTTCTTTCACGGTAGATGGGGGATAATGTAGCTAGACGCGATAAACAGGATGTTGTAATAAAATAAATAATACATACATAATAGTTTATTTATACTATTACATAACGTGGGCTAAAGCTAGTAAATAATATTCCAACTGATAATAACATACATACATACACTCACGCCCACTTCCCTGGCTCTCCGGCGGGGAATCGAATCCCGATCTCCCGCGTTACAGGCGGGTATACTGACCACTATACTACCGAAGAATTGGGGTAGGCAGAGACCACTTCTTTCCACTTGCCACGAGCAAGGTGGGTATCCGTAGCCCACCTTTCACCCCCGCGGGAAATGAGACGGGTCAGGTGGCGAACCACGACGCCGCCATTTAAGGTTCAAAAGCGTTAAAATGCCTCATTGCGTTCCCACAAAAAGGAAGGAAAGGAAAGAGGTTGAGGTAGGAAAGGTGTATTAAACAAGGAGTATGGACTTTGGGAAAAGGATTATAGGATTTATAGGATATAGGATACTACTATCTCGGGAGGAATAGGAAGAGACAGTAGTAGCTCGGGGGGCCGGGGTCGCTTACCCGTATACTTAAGTCTTTTTGCCGGACAAGCTAAAAGACAAAGTAACTATTAATAAGTTGTTGTGTAATGTTGTAAGACTTCAGAAAATCTCTTAGGCATGTTTTTTTTCACTGTTTGAAGCGAATAATAATCAATTAATTACTACGACTTAAGACTTGATCGAGACACACGAGACTTAAGCCTTGGCATGTACGGTCATATCACTAGAATATCAATGCTTACTATAATATAAAGTATCTTATATACCGACTAGTTTTTGCCCACGGCTCCGTCCGCGTGAATGTCAGTTTTCCGCTACATGGGAAATCTCGATACAATCACACATTTATGTAAAAAGCCTAAGAACCACTTTTACTTGACCTCTCGTACCTTAATGGCGGCTACTAAAACAGGGATCAAGCTGTATTTTCAATTCTACTGGACGGATTTTGATGAAACATGCCGCAATATTTAAATCGGGATACCTTTAAGAGTGTAATTACCGAAGTACCTTTAAGACTGTGTTGTTTAACCAAAACCCACCCGCCGGTTTTTGGGTAAAGCCCGAACAAACAAACAAACACACATCGACAGATTTGGTTTCAGAAGCCCCTAATTAGTCGATCTGAGTGGTTTGTTTTTAAATATCTTTGATTTTTAAATTTGACATTTTGACATATAACAATTTTAACAATTTAGTAGTATGGATAGATAGATGTATCATCCCCAGTCCAAATTCGTCCCCACTATTGGAACACGAATCTCTAGAAATATTGGAAATTACGCCTTAGTCTACCAAGCTGACTTGGTGCGGATTGATAGACTTCACACACGCATGCGGGCATGCAAGTTTCCGCACGAAATTTTCTTTCTCCATTGAGTACATTGGTATCTACAATGTAGACCGTACATAAGTTTGAAATGACCCAGTGGTACGGGACCGGAAACGAACCCGCGACGTTTTTGATGGCGAGTCGTGCTTAACACCACTGTAATGACGATGTATACTTTGAGCAATATAATTTGGCCAAAGTGATCTTAATGCAAGTATATCGCTATCTCTGTTCCACCAATGTTCAGTTTTTATCTAGAGTCTCGGAAGTGTCCAGGGAAGCTGACTTCACTCCGGCCAAATAAGATTCCTCGTACAATTTTGAAAAAAATATTAATTTTTCCTTTTTTAACAAATTAGCAGACGTATGCAAGAGATTCGTATCGATATTATTCAATATCATCAGCCCGTTGAAGTCCACTGCTGGACATGAGCGTTCTTAAAAAGGAGGGATTGCCATATTTTCCACGCTTGGCAGGTGTCTGGAGATTGCAGTAGATTTTGATTAAATAATAGGATAATTCCGCTGCCATCAATTATTCTGGTAAGACGATATTATTCAATTATTCAACAGCAATGAATGTAATAGAGTTTTGCCTGTAAATATAATCATTAAATTATTATTGCTTTTAAAGCCAAAAACGTATTACTAGACAGGGATTGAACCCATGTCCTATGCATATGAGGTACGTAGATTAAGCAATGTGACATGAATAAAAAATAAATTTAAAGTATTTTTTTTACAAAAAAATTTTTCTTTACTCACATAAATCTTAATCTTATCTAAATACTGGCAATGAGGGTAATAGTCAAATAACAAAAAATGGCACATACTGCTTTATGACGTCACCGCAGTTATGGTGCGGGCTTCCGAGAGAGATAGTGAGATGGTTCCACTACATCCCCACTCTACCATCATCTTTAAAATATTATTTCCTGCCTCATTTTATAACTACGAAATTGTTCTCACAGAAAGGTTTCTTATTCTTCAGATTACATTGCTGTTGCGTCTACTTCACTGTCTCTGCACTACCCAAAGGATGACTGTTAGAGATGGCCCTTGGCATTAAAAATAAAAAATAAATACAAAATAAATAAATAGCAATTTCTTTCTAAAATTAATACAACCTGTTTTTTTTCGTCTTCGTTTCGTTCATCTAATTGAATTAGTTTCGCAAGCATTATTAGGATGATACCGCAAAGTTGAAAATTATATCTTTGCGCCAGCTAAGTATAGCGGGATCGTCTAATTTGACAAAAAGTAAATGTCGCCACTTATTTAGAGCTCGTTACTAACAAATCACAGGTTACGGAGAATCATGCAAAAGAATCAGAATATGCGTATACCCAGTATGGTATTGAAGGAGAACCAAAATCGAGGGTCTACCTAAATAGCCTATGTCAACACCATGCATAGTTAATGTAAGGATTTATATCAGACTGATCTTAACCATTTTAAACATTTTTATAATTATTGCGTAAGAAAAATACACAAATACATAGGTATCTAAATACATAAACAGTAGCAGTGTACTCCTTTTGGCAAACGTGTGAAAATTTCTAAACATTTATTTTTTGTCTAACCTATACCTATATACAATAAGAAACAGCTGTTTGAAAATGCATGCCAAATTTTAGATTTCGAGTTTGAATCTAAGTTAAATATATAATACCTCGGACATTTCGAAATCATGTGGCAATCGAAAATATTCGCCTTCGCTAACTACGAACCAAAATGGAGACATGATCGCGAACCCCCGCCGTTCTCCACATATTCTAAGCGACCGTGACGATTATTTCACCCACGAGCTAACACGTCAAACAACGATCCAATTAGTAATAGAACAGCGCCACTTATCTTCGTGAACGCTTATAGAAGTCGAGAAATATCAATAATTTTAATTCATTTAGCATCTTTTATCAAGTCGTTATCACGACAATTTTGCACTTTAAATCGTTCCGAAAGTCTCTGACCATTCTTTTGAGATAAACTACTTGTACTCTCTTTTTTGTCCATAGTTCCGCTACAGTTCGGCTCAATGACGCGTGCGCAACTCATAACTGGACGTCCGGTGTAGAGATGTCGCCATTTTTGAATTGTTACGTGCAAATATTCTTGATACTTTAATAGATTTTATTAACAATCAAGAAATTTCAGTGGAGCTATTTGAAAGAAAATTATGAAATGGGTTCGTTTTGGAGTCGCATAAAATTCCTAGCACACGAGTCATGATCTACATCATGATCATTAGCCGGTGGAATTCCACCGCTGGACATAGGCCTCCTCCTTAAAAAGGTGGGATTTGCCATAATCTCCACGCTTGGCAGGCGTCTTGGACTTCGCAATGGTGGATTTTGATTTAATAAAAGGACAATGCTGCTGCCAATTTTTCTGGTGCATGCCTTCACGCACAGAACCCACGGGAAGATATGGAGTGACGCTATTATTGTGCCGGCGTCAGGCAGCATATGAGTGTTTAAACAATATTATCATGGTTTAATATTAAATTATCATCAACCTATTGAAGTCCATTGCTTGATATCTATAAGATGAGAATTTGCTATAACCTAGCTCTTTGCTTGGTTGGTGTTTAAAAGATCGTGATAGATATTTACAGGTTGTGATGTCGAAGGTAGCGTAATAAAAGGAATTGACTTCCGACACAAAAATTTTATTTATAGAATTAGGTCTGTATTGGATGTCCATCCGCTGACGATTAGCTTTCGGCACCGAGTTATCTGGGTCCGTAGTGCGGCCGAACTCATCATGGGTTACTCGGGAGACATCGACGGCCGCTCGCGTTCCCAAGCGACGGCTACTACAATGGACTCGAGGTTGAGTCCCCGGGTTATTATTTCAGTTATCATTACTTAAGTTCTTAAACTCCGACTAAGTTTCCTGGAACGCATCGAGGAACCAGCATGAGTAAGAGCTGTTGACGCTGGTCCCAGGTGCTCTAGCTGCTGAACCCACAAACCGAAAAAACCGACGCCATCTACATTTTTTTCCGCCCATACTATAATAAGTATCAAAACTTATATGTCGTCGTAAACGCACAACAATAATATCGTTCGATACACGGAAGTGCGATATCTTACAAATTCTGCCAACTTCCGGCCATGAAACCCTGTTTAGGTAATTATGGGAAGTCTCCATTTGATACGCCGTTTTGAAACTTATACCAGTTTCATCCTTTTTAGTTGGGGCATGTTTAATATAGACGTTGGTTAATATTAAAATCGATTTTAATATTTGTCAGCTATAGTCCACAAAAAGTATCTTCAGCCCCAATCCATATTCGTTACCACTATAGGGGCAGAGACCTCCCTTGATCAGGAGGGGGATTAGACTGTAGTCTACCACAGGCCTAGTGCTAGGCTAGGCCTAGGGTTGGTAGACTTCACACATCCATGTGGGCATGCAGGTTTCCTCATAAACTTTTCCTTCTCTATTAAGCACATTGTGGTCTATGATATAATGTAGACTGTAAATTAATTAGAAATAACTCAGTGGGTACGGAACCGGGATCGAACCTATGACCTATTGATCGCAAACCGTGTCTGGCACATCTAGACTATTAATGTATTTATTATAAAGTATCATACTAGGTGTAAAAGTTATTCAAAAATACAGAAGAACATAGTTAACAATGGTATAATGATTGATTTTTCTAATACTGGACTAATATTAAGAGAGAGAATAGGAAACTTAGGATTAGGAAATATTTATGCAGTTACGGGACAGTACATGTAGTATGCCGTAAGTGCATAAATATTTCCTAATCTTAAGTTTCCTACTCATGACAAAGGAAGTGTTAAACTAATTCCCAAACAAAGGTCATGCTGACCTTTTCGTAAGTAATAACGAATTAGTTTAACAATTATTATCTACGTTACCCCATAAAAAGTATTTATCTTTATTTGGGAAATATTTATTTATTTAAATTATTTAAATATGTAGAAAATATTTATACAATTCAGGAATTATTGAGGTTTGAGGAGCGCTATATTAGCCGTCTCGCGGGCGTTGCGATACCGGGGCTAATTATAACTATAATTACCAGTTATCATTATTATCGTCAAACCGTAGAAGCTCACTACTGGACATGGATATGTTTCGAGAAGAATATCTAGGCCATTATCTCCACGTTTGGCAAGCGCCTTACAGATCCCAGTAAATTTTAATTCCCCAACAGAATAACACTGCTACACTATTTACCAACATCACAGAAATTTACCCTATATATATGATATAGTTAATAATTTATTTCTATTTGTAGGTATGTGTAATATTTTTAATGAAGATTACATTGTCATAAATATGTACATACGAAGATATTTGTATTCAAAATCGAACCAATTACACGTCGCCTGTCGGCGCATGCGCGATTCTTGAAACCCCACAACCGCAGCCATTGTGGCCGATTGACAACTGTCACTTTTCCCGCCATTTACTTATTTTTCACAAGATGGCGTCGACAGATGCTAAGTGTTTTTGCTAAATCTCAGCTGTTCGGCTAATTACTAGAATAATTGGTTTACTGTAGTGGACATTTTAAACGTTTGCGTGTGAAAATAGCATCAGATGTAGGTTATACTATTTTTTCGTGGAATGTGTCTGTAATGTCACTTATTTTTGGTTATTATTGTGTTGTTTTATTATTAAAGGTTTTTACATCCACCGATATAGTAAAATCGTATTTCTATTATAAGATATATCAAATAGATAAATAATAGGCGCGAGGGCGAGCGAAGCGAGGAGGAGCGTGTTAGGTCACTGTAGTGAACGTGTTGGGCCACTAAATAAATAGTAGTAAATCGAGATTTTTGTAAAATAACCGACATTTTTTCACAAAATATTAACGTAGGATTTGATATTTTTCTAAAATAATTGATAGTATTATCACAACAACAGTATGACTTAACGCCTAAGGATTTGTATCCATTGTCGTTAATAAATTAAAAAAAAAATATACAGTACATGTTGGTGAAATTGTTCAATTGTTTTAATGTGTAATGGGGGATTTGTGATGTACATGTGTGATTTTAAGGATTTTAAATATTTTTTTCTTGAATATAATTGAATTGCCTCAAATGAGACTTAAATTTTACCATAGCCGCGGTTTTTCTATCGATTAAAATGTGTTGTGTAATTTTACCAAAGTATTTAAGTAAAATTCAGTTTTCTATAAGCAGATTAAATACCGAAAAAAAATGTCGAACAGAAATATTAAGCAAACGTTTGGGTATTCC
This sequence comes from Thaumetopoea pityocampa, assembly GCA_017165845.1. Classification (NCBI taxonomy): domain Eukaryota; kingdom Metazoa; phylum Arthropoda; class Insecta; order Lepidoptera; family Notodontidae; genus Thaumetopoea; species Thaumetopoea pityocampa. Next base: position 19,378 of record WUAW01026185.1, on the reverse strand, counting down.
TTTGATTATTAATACTTTTAGATGTTTACTTCCAATATTTCATACATACATACATTGTTTACACTCACGCCGGTGTCCCATAAGGCTAGGCAGAGACCACAGTTCGCCACACATTGCAATGCTGACACATCTCTTTCGTCTCATCCACATCCATACATCTTTTCATACATTTTCTTCGATTAAGGTTGCTGCGAACTTGACCAATATTTCAGTGTTAAGCAATTTGGATAAATATTTTTATTGTTTCTTATTTTAATTTCAAATATAAAATGTAAACAATTCTGAAACAATCAATTAATTATTGGGTATGTTTAGGAAAGATTACAGTATGTTTTTTTTTTTTTCAAAAAAGACCAAATAATCAATGATTCTTGTTGATCCGATTAAGGCATTAGTAATATTATCTACTATAAATAAATTAATAGGGATTTTAAACAGTTTTAATAAAAAAATTACAACACAGTAAAATAATAGTATTTAAGAACAGAATCTTCAAAATTTAGTTACTAATTTTATAATTATTTTTTTAATTTGCTTTACTGGTATGTATTATATATAATTTAAAATTTAAACTATATGTAAAATTTTGTATATTCTATGTTACCCAAATAATAAATACTCGTAAATAAACATACATTTACGTAAAACTTTTGCCACTGCCCCATTTAAGGATTTGTTAATTATTTCTTATATTTACCCGAACGATATACATTGAAATAAAAATATATTATAAAATGTATTGTATATTGCGATGAGGTAATCATACGTACACTCGCGCCGATATCCCATAAGGGTAGGCAGATACTACAGTTTGCCGGATACTAATATTCTGACACATCTTTTTCGCCTTATCTATATTTATATATTTTTTGATACACTTTTGTTGACTAAGTGAACTATAATTTCAATATAGTAGATAATATTACTTATGCCTTAATCGGATCAAAGAGAATAATCGATTATTTGTTTATTTTTTGAAAAAAAAAGACTAATCTTTCCTAAATATACCCAATAATTAATTGTTTCAGAATTGTTTATATTTTGTATTTGAAATTAAAATAAGAAACAATAAAAAGATTTATCCAAATTGCTTAACATTGAAATATTGATCAAGTTGGCAGCAACCTTAATCTGAGAAAATGTATGAAAAGATGTATGGATGTGAATGTGGCGAAAGAGATGTGTCAGCATTGCAGTGTGTGGCGAACTGTGGTCTCTGCCTAGCCTTATGGGATACAGGCGTGAGTGTAAAGAATGTATGTATGTATGTATGAAATATTGGAAGTAAACATCAGATTTAAAAGTATTAATAATCAAAGAAATAATAGGTTGTCAGAATTGCTTATATTTCATATTTAAAATTAAAATAAGAAACAATAAAAACATTTATCCAAATCACTTAACACTGAAATATCGGTCAAGTTTGCAGCACCCTTACTCGACGAATGTGTATGAAAAGATCTATGGATATGGATGAGGCGAGAGGGAGGTAGAGGATCATAATGCCAAACTGTGATTTCTGCTTACTCTTATGCGATACAGGCGTGAGTGTATGTATGATTTTTTTTTTTAATTTTTCATTCCAATCAATTGAACCACGAATAAAATCATTAACCCCTTCGCCACAGTTCATGTACCCACGAGGTCAAAATAAAAAACTCAAGGAGCTAATGAGGCGTGTGATTGCTGGCACCCGTGTGGTCGAAGCCATGCGAATGTTGGACACCCACTGCCACACTGGGCCCGTTGGGGTACATCACCGTATTACGGCATTAACTACCATACTGATCAGACAATTTTAGATAACAGTTAAAGTAACCGGCTAATCAAATACTTCAAGGTTCAAATCGATAATCTGCGTTAGAAAATATTTTTTTAAATAATAGAGTTTTTAAATAAAATTTATAGTACTATAAAATTGTTAAATGTCAAATTCTGTAAATCAATGATATTAAAAAAAAATCTATTCAGATCGAGTAATTCAGGGCTGCTGTAACCAAATCCGTCGATTTTGTTTGTTGGATTTGTTTTCAGAAGCCCTTAATTAGACGATCTGAGTAGTTTATTTTTAAATATCTTTAATTTTTGAAAATATGACATTTAACAATTTTATAATAGTAAATGGACTAGTTTAGATCATTGTGTTTGAAATAATTGAAAAACTTCAATTTTTTTATTTTGTTTTATGTTCATAATTCAACATATAGAGATTTTGTTGAAATTTTGAAAATTACGAGAAACATTTTCATCGTCATCATCAGCTTGTGGAAGTCCACTATTGAAGATGGACCTCCCCTCTAAAAAGGAGGGGTTTATCTCTATGCTTGACAGGCGTCTTGGAGATTGCAATGGATTTTATTGAATAACGCTATATTTTGATCGAATAGGATAACGCTGAAAATATATAGGTACATCCTAGTCAATAAATAAATAAATATGAAATATAATATAGTCAGGTCAGGGAGTACTTAGTCTTTTAGTCTGTCCGGCAAATAGACTTAAGTGTACGGGTAAGCCACCCCGGCCCCCCGAGCTACTACTTCTTCTATATCAATGCATTGTTGTACATATTATCTATTGTAATGGCATTGAAAATAGTAACAGTGGAGTTTCTGGCCCGTTCTTCTCCTCTGAAACAACTTTCCGAGCGGGTGGTAGATTCTTGACTATTCATAAGTACCTGTTGGCTTTACATGAATAAAAAAATTTTGACATTGTCTTACTGTCTTTTCCTTCTCCTTCCGAGATAAACAGTATATCCTATAGTACTTCACCTAAATTCCATATTCCTTTCTCAATACACCTTTCCCACCTCATCCTATTTCCTTTCGTCTCCATTACGCCGTAGGAATGCAATGAGGAACTTTAATACTTTTGAACCTTATAAAATGACGGCGTCGTGGTTCGTCACCCGACACGTCTCATTGCCCGCGGAGGCGAAATGTGGGCTGCGGATAGCCACATCAAACGATCGCAGGAAACGGTCTCTGCTTAGCTCAATGGGAAAGAGGCGTGACTGTATGTATGTATGTAGTGTGTATGTACTGTGGTCTCTGCCTACCCTTATGGGATATCGACGTGAGTGTATGTATGTAATATAGTCAATAAATCCTGTAAAAAGTTATAGATTCAATGCCGTCATTTTAGTGATTAGGATTCTGTTTCGATGGTGTGCTATAAAATTAACTATGAACATTACTATAAAAGTTATGAGCCAATCAAGTCAACTATAAGCCGTGGATTACTCCCATAGAGACTGCGGTGGCTGTGGGAAAGTATTTTTTTTCTATTTCTTTAGAACATTTTTTCTTTCTTACTCAAAAACTCGTGTAATCATTATCATATATAAAAGCCGAGGAAGAGTTCCGAAATAGCATCCGGTTGTTTAGGTTCGAGGTACGCTGAGCTCTTTTATTTAAAGCTAATTTTTGGTCTATTATAATACTTCCAGCCATATTACATTCGCGTCTATTATAGCCGTGGGAACGCAATGAGGAACTTTTGAACACTTTTGAACTTTATAAAATGGCGGCGTCGTGGTTCGCCACCCGACACGTCTCGTTGCCCGCGGGGACGAAATGTGGGCTGCGGATAGCTACTTTGCTACATTAAACGATTGTAGCAGATGGAAAGAAGTGGTCTCTGTCTATCTCAATGGGAAAGAGGCGTGACTGTATGTATGTAGTATATACACATACTATGTTCTTTGCCTACCTATACGGGATATCGGCATGAGTGTATGTATATATAATACTTCCAATAATAGCTGCTTACTAAATACAATAAAATTTATCCTAACATCTTTATATTGTTCATAATTGTCTTGTCATTATAATAATAATAATATTCTGAACACTCACACCAACTTCTGTGCACTCAGCCTATTTTTGTAACAACTTAATAACCTGTGTTATGCAAATAAATGACTTTGACTTTAACACTTTTACACACTTGATCTAGTCCCAAACTAGGATTCCCTGTGTCTTGGGTACTAGACAACGATATACATACTTATGTAGATAAATACTATACATAAATAGATAAATAGGTGCATGACTCGGTTACAAACAATTCTGCTCACCACAGATAATTTGTCCATACCAGGATTCGAACCCGGATTGGCACAGAAAGCAGAGTCACCGCTACTGTACCTAACAGTCGTCAAAATTATAAAAAAAGCAAATTATATTAATTATTTGTAATGTACATTACATTACAAATATTAACTGAGACAATATATAATTAGTTTTATTTTTTTTTTAATTTTTAATTTTTTAAGCATTAATATATAGCTATTAATGTTAAAAAAATTAGGGCCACGTATTAAATCAATAGCAACTGACTGTTAGCTGGTTAATACTGAATAATGTATCTTTGAGTAAGCAGCCGATTGTAGCAAATTATCCACTGACAAATAAAATTAATTGTGTTTTTCAACAATGTCATGATATAATTTTATTCAGCAACGATTACATCTTGCTGTTTAGATTGACGACTGATTAGTTCTGGCAGTGACACTGATTTGTGTCAATTGGTCCCAGGTTCGAATCCCAGCAAAAAGGAACTTTGTGTGATGAGCACGAATGTTTGTACACGAATCGTATCGTTGTACCCAAGTTACAGGAAATCTTAATTTGGGGCTGGGATGAATGTGCATAAAAAAATAGTCCCCACAATATTGCCTTGTTAGCACCCGGTGTGTTTCGAACTTAACCGTCTCCTTGTACCTGTACATATAATGACATCCTGCCAACTCAAGAGCAGCACATTCACGAAGTTATAGAAAGCGATTGATTTCGTCTTAACACATTTAACGATGCTGCATGGGTTGGGTATCCATAATTTTCAATTATAAGGTTCATTTAATAACTGACTAAAAACTAAAGTATTTGTTTAAGACGAATAAACTTGGTGTATTAAAATCATATAATGGGAATGTATTCTGTGGTTCATAAAAGATTAAACAATTAAATTATATAATTTATTTATTTTAGATAAAATTCAGTATTATTTGCAAGTGTACCGGTGGTCTAGTGGTGATAGATATGGCTTGCGATCAATAGGTTGTATGTTCGATCCCGGTCTCATACCACCAAGTTATTTCTGATTCGTGTACGGTCTACATTGTGGACAGCAATATACTTAAAAGTGAAGGCAAACTTCGTGTGAAAACTTGCATGCCTGCATAGGTGTGTGAAGTCTACCAATTCGCACCAGGCCAATGTGGTAGTCTAGGGACTAATCTCCCTCCTGATTAGGGAAGCTCCATGCCTATGTGGTGAGGACAAATATGGACCGAGGATGAGGAATACTGCATGTATACTTGGCAAACCTGAGAATCAACATGTTACTTCTAATTGCTAATAATACGGGCTTCCTTTCGATGACCTAATGACCTAGGTATTTAAATTCAGACATAATTTTCATAAAAAAATATCATTATTATCAGTCCGTGGACGTCCAGTGTTGGGCATAGGCCTTCTCCTGAAAAAGGAAAGACTTGCCATAATTTCCACGCTTGGCAGGTGTGTTGGAGATCGCAGTAGACTTGAATCGAATTACAGAATAACGCTCCCGCCCATCGTCCTCATACACCTTCAGCTGATTCTCACTCCATCTGCGGGAACAGATGGAGTGACGCTATTATTAAGCCGGCGCCACACAGCCAATTTCATTTTTTACATTAATTTTGAAGCTTCTATATTGATTTGTGATTTAAGGAATTGTACATTAAACTTAGTATTAAATATAAATAAATAGATGGCGTTTTAAAATAACACGGATGACAAAAAAAAACAACAAGATGGCCGCCAAAAATTCAACCGCCAAAAACGCACCGAAGTTTCATTATCCTAAATCAAAATAAAGTGCTATAATTATTAATTTATTATGAGCTGCCAAAAAGGGACTTTGAAAAACTTCACCAACGGAATTTAAAAGCGCCAAATTGACCACCCTTTTCGTCACACTCGATAAAAAACGAAAAAAGACCACTCATCTCTACTAGAAGATATTAACGTAAATTAAGTTATACCTTGGGCTAAATATCGGTCACAGATAATGTAAAGTTACTTTTTTTTAGAGAAAAGAGGTGTGATATTTTGTCGATATATAAGTAAGTTACCAGTCGTAGAATTATTAAAAACTAGCTTAGGCACGCCATTTCACTTATATTATCCATGTACATATATAATACATACATATTGTTAAAATTCAATCTAAATGGATTATTCTATAGGTATTCATGTTCTTGCGCATTCAGATAAATAGTTATTTATTGTTAATAAGTACGCTGTGTGGCCTGGAATAATAGCACCAAGATACGTGGATATCGAAGAATTGGTTAAGGTATAAAACATATTTTTAATTTATATGTGCAACAGTGGCGTATTTTTATGATTATGATAGTAATCAATCACCGCCATACATTACATTCGCGAAATCAGAGAAATTGATGACGCGTATTCGCCTATTAGATAAGCAACCAATTTGTTCAGTAACAGTAACCTTGCTTTCTAGGCCAACTAATCTCGGGTTCGAACCCTGGTTGGGACAAGTTGTGTGATTAGCACGAATGTTTGTATCCGAATCATAGATGTTTATCTGTATATGTATTAGAATTTATCTATATAAGTATATCGTTATCTAGTACCACAGACATATGGAATTCTAATTTGGGGCTAGTTCAATATGCGTGTGAAAACAGTGGGTCCATAATACAAACTCTATATATCTACATACATATATACATACACTCACGCCGATATCCCATAAGGGTAGGCAGAGACCATAGTACATACTACATACATACATACACTCACGCCTCTTTCCCATTAGGGTAGGCAGAGACTCTTCCACCTGCTACGATCATTTGATGTAGCAAAGTGGCTGTCCG
>WUAW01026181.1:50857-95706 GCA_017165845.1 Thaumetopoea pityocampa | reverse complement strand
CGAATAGTTTGTTTTTAAATATCTTTGATTTTTGAAAATTTGACATTTAACAATTTTATAATAGTATAGAAGTACGCCCGAAGACGTTCCATTTTCATACTATTACACGGAGCGACATGTTGTGTAATATCACCAGAGATACAATTAAGATCATCGCAATGTTCAAAAAATCATTCGAAGAAATTATATCAACGCACTCATCGACATTTTTATGTTTCGCTATACACACATGCACGCACGCACGCACGCACGCACGCACACAGGCACACACGCACGCACGCGCGCACACACATACACACACTACGCCTATGGGCGTCGTATTTACATAAGATGAATGATTTTTTGAACATTGCGATGTGCCAGTACGCAGATATTAATTGTACCTCTAGTGACAGTAGTAGTATAATCTCCGTGTAATAGTATGAAAAATCGGACGTCTTCGGGCGTACTTATATTATAAAGGTAAAAACTTGGACGCGGACAGGCGTACTGTCGTATCATTTGCGTGTTCTTGACGCCTGAAGGCGCTACTGTCCATCGACGTGTGTCCACACTGTACCTTCGCACTTGAGCTCTTGTTTGAAGAAACCGTAGAGCATGGCGCCGCAGTGGTCGCAGAAGGTGGGCGACATGAACTGGTGCGGCCGGAACCGGTGGGGCACGTCCACTTTGAACCTCTCGCGAAGGTACTGAAACAATAATAAGACATACACTAGTTTATTAAATATATATAGGTTACATCCCTGACTTGGGTACAAACATTATTGCTCATCACACAAAGTTCGTTCCTACCGGGATTCGAATCCGAATTTGAAAACTGTTGGCACAGATACTAAGAACACAGATACGACAACATGTGGCCGTCGCATCAGTGTAACTACCCTTGGTGAAAATATGATGTGCATTTCCAAGGGTTATCCTACAGGGATACTAAAGCATCGATGAACGTTAATTCGGGATTATGTGGCAGTGATTATTTATTTACAAACATTGTGTGATACTTAACGGATGTATTTAACGGAGAAGGAAAACTTCATGAGGAAACCTGCATGGCCGCATGGGTGTGTGAAGTCTACCAACCCGCACTAGGCCAACGCGGTAGATTACGGCCCAATCTCGACGATATGGACTGGGGATGATGATGATGATTGTATGATAAAGTACATTGGTGAGCTAGTGATTATAGATATAACTCACGATGAAAAAACTGTAGGTTCAATCCCGGTCCCGTACCACTGTGTTATTTCTAATTCATGTCTACATTATAGACGCCAATGTATTTAACTTTCAAGGAAATCTTCACGAGGAAACCTGCATGCCCGCCTGGGTGTGTGAAGTCTACCAACTCAAATTACATCAGCATGCTAAACTATGGCCCAATTCCCCTCTTGATTGGGAGATGTTCGTGCTCATAGGAGCACTATAGAGTGGAGATTAATATAGACTGGGGGAATTAATTATGTAATTTTTCAAAAAGAATATCTTTATAAAGACTCATACATCAACGATTCATGTGATGTTACACATGTTTATCTATACCAGAGGTTCCCAGACTTTTTTTACTCATAGACTACTTTCAAAATTTAGCTGATTCCGGTGGACTCCCTGCCACTACATATTCCCAAAACTACCATATTCCCAAAACTCGACAAAAAATGTGAAGATTAGATCTAAATATGGAAATTTGCGTACGCCAACGTAGATCCCCGTCGAGTCTCCCGTGGACCCCTGGGGGTCCACCTGGACCACTTTGGGAACTAGTCCAGGAGGACCCCTAGGGGTCCACCTGGGCCACTTTGGGAACTAAGCGATATACTTTAGCGATATACTACCATCAAGCGATATACATGTTCGATGATACCTCTTTTTTTTAAATTAAGTAGACTTCACACTCTTGCTTTTTTTAGTAAAAAATTAGTTATTATATATTATAATATTTTTATTTTATCATAACGTATCATTTTAAATAAATATGCACAGTGCAATTGCACGACTGTATCTAGCTATGAATCTCATCCACCCAAAGGTTGTCTGGAAGAAATCGCATATTGCGATAAGACCGCCCAATGTACACTTTCTACTTCTTGTTTTTATGTTTATAAAATTGTTTATATTGGTGTGCAATAAAGAATACTTTATTCTATACTGTTCTGTTCTACTCCACTCCACTATACTCTACTCTATTCTATTATCATCATCATCCCCAGTCCATATCGTCCCCACTACCATTATGAACCATTATATTATACCATTATATTACTCACCACCGTGGCCTCGGACTGCGCCGAGGAGCCGGTGCATTTTCCGAGCAGCTTATTGTGGCACCTCCTGTGCACGGCGGTCTGGCACACGGAGCAGCTGTACCCTTGCTTGCCGAAGCCCCAGAGGAACTCCTTGCAGAACGCACAGAACGTCGGCTGCCGAAAAAACTTCGCCACGAAACGGTGTCCGTTCACTTCATGTATTCTGAAAAAGAATATAGTAACTTTATTATTATAAATATTATATGTTTTAAGTGACCGTGCTTTCTGTGCCAATATGTCTCAGGTTCGAATCCCTATAGGAGCAAACTGTAAGTGTACTTCCTTTTACAGTACAGCTTTTACTAGCTTTAAACACATGTCATAGACCGTTGAAAATACAAGTTTTCTATGACTCGGAAACAGATTTTTTTTTCGGGATAAAGGTACATTATGTCCTTCTCTGTGCCCCTAACAATGTGTTTAAAACATTTCATGGTGATCGTTTGAGTAGGTATGAAAGCGTAACAAACAAACACACACATATATATTCCCGTTCGTGCTGTGAGTATCAGCTAAATCATTGAACCACGACAACCGACAGCAGCGTTATCCTGTTATCCCCTTAGTTCCCAAAGTGGTCCAGGTAGACCTCCAGGGGTCCACGGGAGTCTCGATGGGGGTCTACGTTGGCGTACTCAAATTTCCATAGTTAGATCTAATCTTCACATTTTTTGTCAAGTTTTGGGAATATGGTAGAAATGTAGCTGCAGGGGGTCCACCGGAATCAGCTAAAGTTTGAAAGTGGTCTATGAGAAAAAAAAAGTCTGAGAAACTCTGTGTTATCCAATCAAAATCTACTGCATTTTCCAAGACGCCTGCAAACGTTGAGATTATGGCAACCCCTCCCTTTAAGGTGGAGACCTGTCAGTATGTCAACAGTGGACCTCCAGGGGCTGGTGTTGATGATCACGGTGTAGTAACTCACGTGTACTATTTAGTTTTAATTTTCATGTGTTTCTTGTTGCTGACATCTTGCTGGGCGACTTTCAAGCGTTTATTGTAGTGTAGATATTTATTCATTCAAGTTATAAACATATTAGTTTTTGGCCAAATTCAATTTTCAATAAATAAATATTGCATTATTGGTGGTAATTCTGTTGTAACAGAACTTAACTAAATTTAGATTCTCCCTATCTTTTTCTAATACCAAACAGCAAAACGTGATAGCAAACATTTTTAGCGAGTACCAACCTACATTTCTGTCAAAAGGTACAAAAAAAATGTTGTGTTTTTCGTAACTTTATTCGGCATGTTCCGAGATCGCGTCTAAATCTCTTAATTTTGACGTGTCTAAGCGAAACTGACAACACCAAAATTGTAGCTATCTCCTTTTGGCGTTTGACATTAAAAAAGATAGGGGGAGTCTAAATTTAGTTAAGTTCTGTTACAACAGAATTACCACCATTGTTTGACAGATGTCACAAACCTTAGAGTCTATATAAGCTAACTCTCAGAAACGCATTGTTTGAACGGCCGGCGGTCAAACGATAGCTACATATGTACATTTAAATGAAACACACATGAAGACTTACTTATTGTGTTTGATGGCGCCGCGTCTCTGCGTGATGCGCTTGCCGCGGGAGCGGCGGACGGCGCCCGCGCCACCTTCACCGCAAGCCCCGCCCGGCAACCACTGGAACACGACGTCGTCATCATCAACACTTTGTATCTCATAGCTAGACTATGTAGACTTCTTTCCATTCCTATTAGTTTGCCATAACTTCCACACTTAGGGCGTCTATGAGACCGTAGTAGATTTTAGTTGAATCGTTGGATAATGTCCTCTGACTCTCGTTATAGTGATTTTATTCTAACATGGCTCCCGTTTTCGTGTCGTTCCCGTCCCGTGAAATCTCTAGGTTTCATCCCGTTTTTGTTTTGTGTTTAACACAATGTCACACGCCTTAAATATTAATAATGCAATTATTATATATTTTGTTGTCAGCGGTGAGAGCCTAGTGGTGTGATCATGCACGTCGAGTCTTAGATTTCGCATCTAAGGCTCACCTCTGTACTTTCAAAATTATTTACGTCTTAACAATTTAATAGTTTACGAGTATTACTATCGTTCGCTTCAAACGGTGAAGGAAAATATCGTGAGGAAAGCTAAAAGCCTGAGAGATTTTGGTACCGATTCTGTTGTACAGAACTTAAATAAATTTGGTCCCTCTCTATCTTTTTCTAATGTCAAACGCCAAAACGAGATAGCAAACATTTACAGCGAGTACTAACCTACGTTTGTGTTCGGTTCAAAAAGATGTTGCGTTTTTTAGTATTTTTAGTCCGTGTGTTCCGAAATCACGCCTAAAATCTTTTAATTTTGAAGTTTCAAAACAAAACTGACAACACCATAATTGTAGCTATCTCGTTTTGGCGTTTGACATTAGAAAAAGATAGGGTGAGACCAAATTTAGTTAAGTTCTGTTACAACAGAATCGAAACTTTTCTCGACGGTGTGTGAAGTCTGCCAACCGGCATTAGGCCAGCGTGATGGACTACAGCCTAACCGCTCTCTTTCTGAGAGGAGACCCGCGACCTGTAGTGAGACAGCAGATTTAATTATGATGATGATTAGATTGATGATAATGATGTGTTGCACAAGTGATATATGAAATATACCACTCGAATATTTCGACTGGCTTTAGAATTCTTTTTAAAATTTACCTTCGTTCAAAGATTGCATAAAAGTAGGTCTTTTTGTTAGTTCATTGTATTTCCGCATACGTCGCACTTCCCGACAAAGAACTTTATTTATTTATTTAGTTACAGTTTATACACTAGTGGTATACGTGGCCTGAGGAATTTTCTACCAGTCAACTTTTAGATGGTGCTGACAATAGATAAGTTAGGTGAAGTAACTGATGTAAAATAAAGAATTATTAAACACATGTCTATATAATACACTAATACTATTAATAATATAAAAGTTTGACGAGATAAACAATATATTTACTCTCAAAGCGTTCGTTACCCTAGACTAAATTGAATCCATTCGGTGAATGTTTGTTTATGAATTGTAGCGGTGAACATAGGACGGTGTTGTGCCGAAATATAATATAATTGGTACAGCTACATAAAGGGTTCAAATTATTGTATGTAAACCAGCTTTTGTGTATGCAAAGGAAAATAAAAAAATTAGCAGGCCATATGTTATATCCGAAACTCTTTCATGTTATTTTTACCTTAACAAGATTATGACGGTCATAAATATTCACGTGATTCATTTGTAATTACGCTGAAATGTTTATTATTTAATACTCGCTCTATTGTGTCAGTCAACAGCAATTACCAGAACGCGGACTTGACCGATTGCCAACGTGTAAGTGAATCCATCTACATTCACTTAAATCAGAAATCTCTATAACATTATAAGGAATAATTTTTGCAATTTATAACTCTACTGGCTTTTACCCGCGGTTTTCGCTCGTGTTAATGTCAGATGACCGTATAAAACTTTTTTTCTATTCCTTGGAAAGTTTTTTTCGGAATAAAAGGTACTCCGTGTCCTTTTCTGTGCCCTTGCAAATGTGTGAAAAAAATTTCATGATAATCGGTTGAGTACTTAAGGGGATGAAAGCGTAACAAACAAACTCACATTCGCATTTATAATATTAGTTAGATAAAATGATAACGGTTAAAAAATTATTAATATAATGCACAAGTTATTTTTATATTGCCTTCGATATCGAAAATAAGTCTCGTACCTAGTTCACACTGTTAGCTAATTATAATTGCTTTCCGATGATACCTATATTACTATTAGAAAACCAATATTTTTTGTCACTACAAAGATTTCAGAATATGATTTTGGTATAACATAGTAACAGTCGGAACATTGCCGGAACACATGCATCACCGGATCGGCCTATAAAACGATTTATTCTCAAATAATCCCTGGACTCTCTTGAGAGTCATGGTAGCGTAAGACATTGTATATTTTTATGGAAACTGTTATAATTATATAGATATAGTAAGTTTGTGCAAGTATATGTGTGTATGTATATATATCCTTTTAGTCTGTCCGGAAAATAGAGTTAAGTATACGGGTAGGCGACCCCGGCCTCCCGAGCTACTACTGTCTCTTCATACTGTTACCGAGATAGTAGTATCCTATATCCTATAATCCTATTCCGAAATTCCATATTCCTTGCTCAATACAACTTTCCTACCTTATCCTTTTTCCTTTCCTGTCTATTAAACCACGGGAACGCAATGAGGAACTTTAACATTTTTAACCTAATAAACTGGCGAAGTCGTGGTTTGCCACCCGATACGTCTCGTTACCTGCGGGGGCGAAATGTGGGCTGCGGATAGCCATTCTGCTACATTGAACGATCGTAGCAGGTGGAAATAAGTGGTCTCTGCCTACCCCAATGGGAAAGAGACGTGACTGTATTTATGTATGTAGTATATACTATGGTCTCTGCCTACCCTTATGGGATATCAGCGTGAGTGTATGTATGTATATATATTATCATAGTATTTTTATTTTATTATAATATAATATATATTCGCCCTAAAAAGCGCTGGCTGAAGGTTATAACCAAGGACATAGAAGCCAATGGACTTACGATTGAGGATGCCAAAGATCGAGCAAAGTGGAGGAAACTTAGTAGGAAGGTGGATCCTGGCAATGGAAGCCGGGAACAATAACGCCAAGAAGAAAAAGATGCAGAGACATCCTTCCTTACATTTATATATAATAAGTAATTACTTGATTGTAATTAATAATGCAGTGTGAACAGAAACATATTTCAAAGGAGCAAAAAGATTAGAGAAAAAATATGCACAGAGGAAATTTGACAAAATTGGAAAGAATATTTAAATCACATTCTAAATTTAAAACTATACTATGGCTGGAGTATACCATTTAAAACTAAAAAGTTTCAACACTTCCTGATATGCGTTTTATTCAATGTTCTTAAGGCGAATATTGTGTTCACGGTACTAAACACAATGCACCCATAAGTGTCGATTATAAGCTTGAAGAGCTGCATGCTTTGGCACATGGTCTTAATCTCTTGGTAGGCACTACGGTATAAGGGCGATCGACCGTGGAAGGATGCACTTAAATAGATCTATCACCATCGTATTTTTTGTTGTGACAATTGTAATTTTCTCATCATCGCTTTTTCGTAAATGCACGGGTAACAGATACAATATAACTCGTTTCTAAATGAGTTATATTTAGTACTTTGCCATCTAGGGCAAAGTATTAAATTCTTGGAAGAACGAAAGTCGCTTGAATGCGGTGGAAATGCGTCTCCTGCAGAGTATCTGTGGAGTCACCCTCAATAATCGATCGAGGAATAGTGTGATATGGGTTCGGTGTAAGTTGAATTCGAAGTGTATGATGTGGAGACAAGGATCGAGAAAGGAAAGGAGAATGATAAAATGAATATGCCGGGCAAATGTGAGTGAGTGTCAGAAGAGGGCGCCCAGGAAAACTTACCCTGATTAAATCAACAACATGTTTCAAAAAGGTCAAGTTCGTAATCAACAAAAGTGTACGGAAAGATGTATGGATGTGGATGACGCGAGAGAAGTGTGTCAGGATCGTAGTATGTAGTAAACTGTAGTCTCTGCCTGCCGTTATGGGATACCAGCGTGAGACTATGTATGTAGTACAAAATTTTCTATTCTAATGTTTTATAAAAGCATCTAACAGTTTATCTTAATCTGTTCAGAGCTTTCTAACCCGTATTCGGCTTTCCATAAACCTTCTTCTCTATTGATTACTGTTTCTCCGTACTGTGTGACTTTTCTTCTCACTGCTATCATTTATGCTGGCGACCTTGGTTCTTTGTTTCACTATTATTTTTATTACCCTCTGAACGAGTGATAAATATAACTCGTTTATAGGGCAAAGTACTAAATTCTCAATTCTAATGTTTTATAAAAGCATCTAACACTTTATCTAAATCTGTTCATAGCGCATGAAGATTAAAGATACCGTAGCAGTAAAATAAACAACTTCAACCCTGAAGATTTACCTATTTTAAATTACAAATATAGTTAGAACAATTTTTACAGCCACATCTATTAGTTACATGACTGCCAATCTCAATTCTAAACATTTAACGGCTCTTGCTATGTTCTAAATGTATCTAATTCTGTGTATTTGACTGGTTGATTACGGACCGCAATGGATGTCGCTGGGGCAGTTTAAATGTGTTGTTCGAGTGTTATCAAGCCGTCATCGCGTCGCTCCACTCCACACAAAGCGTTTCGTATATTTACATCACGCTGACTTTGAGCTCGGCCCGAGCACCGTAAACTCGTTCGAAGCCAAGAATTCGCGCGCCACGCTAAACGAGACACTGGGCATACCTGAAACCACGACGACATCGTCCGCAACTGTTGTCGCGCCTGGACACATCGCCAACTTCAAACGTCACGCTCACAGATGGAGGAACACAAAAAAGTCATCGCTAATAAAGATAGGATTGTATAAAGGCGATGTAACGTCCTATCAGCTGAAGAGACGCGACTAGATGCATCGGTATTTGTATAGAAAACGTCTGTACTCAAGGTCTACGAATTCCCTGGCATAGATCCGTGGCCGCACTTGAAATACACAGCCGATGTCGTATGGCCAAAATCGTGAATTCGTTTGTCATAACATTGAGATGCGGCAGGCGCACTCGTACAACCGATAGCGACACGCGACGCGTCTGACACGTAGATGTGAGAATGGGCGTATCCAACAAGATATCACATCATCTTGCTTGTCTATATTACACGTGTATACTGGCTTTTGTCCGCGGTTTCACCCACGTAAATGTCGGTTGTCGCGTGAATGTCCGGTACATGGGAAATCCCGAAACAATCATAGATTTATATAAAAAGCCTTAGATCGACTTTTACTTGAGCTCTCATACCTTAACGGCGGCTACTAAAATAAGGATCAAGCTGTGTCTTCAACTCTACTTAATCGATTTTGATGAAATATGCCGCAGTAATTAAATCGGAATAGTAATTTTACAACTGTAACAGTTTAATTAAAATCTACCCGCTGGTTTGTGCGTGAAACTAGAGCAAATAAACAAACATCGACGGATTTAAAGCCGGAGGCCTTAATTAGTCGATCTGAGTAGTTTTTTAATATCTTTTATTTAGAATATTTGAGATTTAACAATTTTATAATAGTATATAGATTACTATTATATAAACCTTTACATCTACAAGTAATAGACAGCGGCAGTTATCTTTTCTATCGACTCTACTCGAACAGTGACTATAATGTTCGAAGCGTCTCGATGACAATTTCATTGTTCCTTGGTTCTCGACTAAATTAAAGAATTAATCTATACATATATAATTACTTGACATGACTGAATGACTGATTCATCAACGCAGAGCCTAAACTGCTGGTGCTAAAAACTTGAAATTTTGTTAGTTGATGCCTTTTATGTTGTGAGTATCCACTAAGAAAGGATTTTTGGAAATTTCACCCCTAAGGGGGTAAAATAAAGGATAAACGGGTGTATGGAAATCAGTTATTATCAAACTAACAACAACGAAATTTCACATACCTGCTTCTGGTTAGAAATAAATGTACACTTATATCGGCGTTCTTCAAAATTTCAACCCTATTAAGGCAAATTCGGGGTTGTAACTATATATGGGAAGTTCGTCACTTTTAAAGATAGAAGCACGGAATGTCATATACCTGCTTTTGGTTAGAAATAACGCATATCGGCATTCTTCAAAGTTACACCCCTAAGTGGGTGAATTAGCTCATAATTTTAGCCCCAAAATGAAACACCGCAAACGTCGTTTACAAAGAGATACTACGGTAATTAGAACTATAGATTAAAAAAAAATACTAAACTGGCAGAGAAGAGCTAGTTATAACGAACAATTATGCAATTATCTCAATTTCATATTGACGAAATTTAATATCACAGCATTGAAATTGTATGCGTTATACGTTTTAGTGGCAATTGCACAATTCTTGCCTCAACTCTTGTAAGTTACATAATTAGGTGGCCGGCTTTAAAATTATACATAGAGCTTTAGAAGGCTGGCTGTGTGGTGCCGACGTAATAATTAATAGCTTGCTCTTTCCTTCCCTTACTTCCGTGGGAATCGGCAATATACTATGAGGTATTAAGAAGCAGAATTGTCTCGATTCATTGACGTTCAGCTGCTGAGCATAAATTTTAGAAAGAGATTATCCGATATCAATGTCGGCTTTGGGGCAAAGAGTAAGCTGTACGAGGGGTAATCCAAAAGTAATGATAATCAATGTGAAACACGATGTTTATGCTTAAAATTTGTTTTTATTTTTCTACATAGTCTCCTAACAAGTCAATACATTTAGTCCGTTTCTTTTCTAAACTTAAAATTCCCTTAGAAAAAAGATCTTTCTCTTGATCTTCCCAAAACGCCTCAACAGCGGCCATTACTTCGCTATTGTCTTCAAATTTCTTGCCTCGGAGGTGTTTCTTGAGCCGAGGAAAGAGGTAAAAGTCACTAGGATCCAGATCTAGCGAATAGGGAGGGTGTTCAAGCAGTTCAAATACTGATTCTTGAATGGCAGCCATCGCAACTGCAGCTTTGTGTGACGGTGCGTTATCTTGGTGAAACAGCACTCCAACTCGTAGCTTGTCACGTCTTTTTTCCTTAATCGCCTCCCGCAATCTCCTTATTTGGTCTACGTTGTAAGAGCCTGTGATAGTCGCTCCCTTTTCCAAGTATCCCACCATAATAATTCCTTCAGCGTCCCAAAAAACGGACGCCATAACTTTGCCCGCGGAACTTGAAACTGAATTTCTTTGGTGTCGGTGAGGAAGCTCGTTTCCAAGTCATGAATTGTTGTTTGGTCTCGGGATCGAAACGGTGGATCCAGGTCTCATCCATGATCAAAAAACATGACAAAAAGTTTTTCCTATCAGCTTGAAACTTTTCGAGGTTCGGCCTCGAAATGTGGACTCGTTTTTTTCTTTTGCTCGTCCGTTAACATTCTCGATACCCAACGCGCAGAGATTTTTGCCATATACAATTTGTTGGTAATGATTCTTTGAATGCTACCGTATGAGATCCCTGTAACCTCAGCTATATACCTGATAATCATTCTTCGATCTGCCAACACAATATCTTGCACTTTTTTCACGTTATCTTCGGTTAGAGACGTGGATGGGCATCCTTCGCGATGTTCATCTTCAGTGGATGTTCTGCCCAGTTTAAACTCTTTGGCCCAGCATGCAACTATTGAGTATGGATGAGCAGAGTCTCCTAATGTTTCTACCAAGTTACTGTGTATGTCTTTGGTAGACATTTTTTTTTTCAAACAGAGGTACTTGGTGATAACTCTTATTCCGTTTTTTCCATTTTTATGTTTTCTTTTCGACGGTTCGTATTCAAATGAATGTATCTCCCGGAAACCGTGTCCTATTTATATGATTTTTTTATGGTGAAGTAGTAGGTATATAAGGCAGTAAAAAAAAAGTAGTTTTCGAATTTTTGCGAGGACTAGAGATAACCAAATATGACTTTTGGATCACCTCTCGTAGCTGCTCTAAGGCCCCAAAATTCGAATGACAAATTCAAGCAAAAAATAATAATAATAACAGTAGTACAATATCTAGATGCAACCATCGTCATCAATTTGCCCCAAAATTCGAATGACAAATTCAAGCAAAAAATAATAATAATAACAGTAGTACAATATCTAGATGCAACCATCGTCATCAATTTGCCCCAAAATTCGAATGACAAATTCAAGCAAAAATAATAATAATAACAGTAGTACAATATCTAGATGCAACCATCGTCATCAATTTGTGAAAGTTTTCTGCTAGACACGGGCCTACTCCGTTAAATGGACGGGTTCACCATAATCTCTGTGCTTGACAGGCGACTTGGATTTTAATTGAATAACAGCATAACGTTGCTGCCCATTATCCTGGTACATCTCTTAGCTGGTTCTCATAGCATCCAAGAAGAATTGAAATGCTGCTATTATTATGCCGGAACACTATACTCTGATAAATTCAGTGAGACGGTACTATCCGCTACATAGAGTATTTTTTAAAATCCAAGGCGGGCCCATACATTATCATCATAATATTTATTTTTACTAAAGCTGTGAATATTGGCTGACATGAGATGGGAGTTTTAGCGGCAACCCGTGTAAAGCATCGCTTGAAGTTTTATTTTAACGTTTTATATTATGATAGTTTATTGTGTTTTTTAATAAATAAATTTGGTGCTGTTTTTTTTTTGTATTAATCATCGATAATCGTGAACAATATTGAAACATTGAAATAAAAGTGTGACTAACATAGCAAAGTGATCGTATTTTGCTAGGCTATATAATAGGCCTCCGGGAATTTTGTCTGGTCAAAGTGGTATTCGTTTCATTAGGATTACTGCTTGCAAGCAAATAAATTGGTAATTTTAGTGGCAACCCGACTGACGTATCACTTACAAATTTGTTTTAGTGTTATATATCGGTTTATTGTGATGTTTGATATATAAACATTGGAGTAGTGTGGCCATTGATTAAAAGTAACCGCGTTTTTTCAAGGCAATAAGCCTGCGGTAATTTGCCTGGTCTAAATGGTATTCATCGGATTGATTTCAAAACGCGCAAGAAGCAATAAAATGTGACACACCGATATTTTATTGTTTACTTGAAAAAAATATTATATAATTTGAAAAATATATCCACTCGACACTGGTAGAAATGACGCGAATTTGCAGCCGATTGCCATTAAGAAAAATGAAGACATCAGCTGACATAAATGTACATCGTGGAGTACCGATGATATCAGTGCGATGAGGATCAAGGTTGGGCGCATGATGGTGTTAAATGTTCGAGTATAAATAGAAGGAACCCAATTGCCGTGCGCTCGCGCTGGCGCCGGCCCGGTGGTACTGTTGTGGTTCCAGTTTTGCGTCAGCATTCATTCAGGTATCACTCACTATATTATCGCAGCATACGTTAGATTAATTTTTCTTTATCCTAGCACTATCACGAGCTAAGTTAAGCTCTGCCATTATAAGGATGAAACAAGTTGGAAGTAATTAAGCGAAAGGATTCAGTCTATATCAAATCCATTTTGATATACCTAATGTTAAAGTTTTTAAACCAAAACATAATACAGAGCTTACGGTATCCAATCACTCAAATGATTCAAATAATGTTTACTACGCTCTCCAAGGCACTTTTCAGATGAGGAAATTTCGTCTTTTTAAGAAGTGATAATAATGTTATCGTCTCGGTTATTACAGGGATGAAATCAGTTGGAGGTAGTTAAGCGAAAGGATTCAATCCATATCAAATCAGTCTTGAAACACCTAATGTTAAAATTTACATTTTAAACCAAAACATAATAAATGTCTTGTAAGACATTTATTATGTTATCGTCATGTATGTATGGAATGATTGGATATTGTAATATCCAATCATTCCAATAATGTTGACTACGCTCTCCAAGGCAAAGATGAGATTTCAGATGAGGAAATTTCCTTCTTGTAAGGGTGATAATAATAGCATCGTCCCAATTGATGTCATCATCACAAGGATTGTGGGAAATACACGTACGTTAGCTTATACATTAATATAATAATATTAAAAAAATATGAAGCTTATTCAAAATTACCTCTATTGTCCTTAATACAATCCTTTAAACGTCAAGTTATCAATTGAAACATGAACTTTCTTAATGGGAAAATGGCAATTGCCAATCTTATCGCTTGTTTTAGGGACTCCAAATTATTATCTGTTCTCTGATGGTTAACACCATGTTCTATAACCAAGAATAGTCCTTTCAGCAAGACTGCACTGAGTCATAAAGCTCGATCCACACAAGCGTCGTTGGTAACGAACGATTCTGACTTCATCAGAGCTGAAGACTGGCCGTCATCTAATCATGATTTTAATCTGCTGGATTATAATTTGTGGTCAGTTTTAGAGAGTATAGCATGCTAATTAAACGCCATGATAATTTGGAGTCCCTAAAACGAACCGTAAGATTGGCAGTGAAGAATTTTCTCATGGAGAAAATGTGTTTCAATTGATAACTGGCCTCAACGTTTAAAGCACTGATATCCAAAGTGGTCTATATCGACTCCCAGGGGTCAACAAAGACATGGAAGGGGTCCACGCCAACTGTCAATAATACATTTGAAGTTAACAAATTTACAAAAATTTCATATTAACTACGCTTTGGGAATCTACCCAAAGGTAAAAAACATTAAAAGTAGTCTATAAGACTAAAAGTTTGAGGACCTCTGGTTTAAAGGATTGTGTTGAGGCCAATAAAATACGAGTAATATTGTGTTACCTGTGCGTTTCGATTGCTTACGGTTGGAAACGTAGAGGTAAGTAAATATTAAAATTTTGTCGCGGTAAGTCTCACTAATTTACATTAATATCTGTTCCGTATTTCAAGTAGGTTTACTTATAATATAGCACAAACAATATTTATTTTATTTTGTCAAATTTATTTCTATTTATTATTTAATATTCATATTGGAAATGTGTGGGTACACAGCCAAAAACTGTGGCAACTTTGGGTAGCATATACTGTCAGTCAACACTGACAGAACTTACACATTCCTCTTACTAGAAGAAAACGGCGTTTACGCAACCAAACGCACACAACAATTACAAAAAAAAACTAAATATTATCGCGACGCGTGTGGTCGCGGGGACGTCGTCAACAGTGTCAATATGTCAACAAACACAATACACGAGAGACCAGCGCCAGAGAGTAGTCAGGCCTAAGGAGAAACCAGATGCCAAAAGGTTCTAGGTGAGTGGCACTCTAGCATTTCCAATCCCAAACAATATCTATAAATACCTATGAGCTTAAATCGCAAAAATTTTAAAAAATATTTTCAATTTCGAACTAAATCGGGATAGTGTGGAATAAAATATGCAGCTAGCCAGAGATTTATATATTGCCTGGATTTAATATAGTTTATTGCACATATATTTATATAGTTTAATATAGTTTATTGCACAGTTTTTAATTGATTAAATTCTGAATGGGCAAATCTGTAGGTGTCAACCCCGGCGAACGTATCTCGACCAATCTAAGTCGTGTTGATGAAAGGCTAAGTTAGGAGTACCCGCATACGACGAGCTTGTATGAAAGCGTTGATGAAAGTAGAAGAAGCGAAAGATGTATGTAAGGATCGTAGCAAGTGGGAAAAGTGGTCTCTGCCTACCCCAGCGGGAAAAAGGCATGACTGTATGTATTTTACAACATGTTAAATAAAACAAACTTCTTACAGATAACATTTGGATGTACAGGATACTGATCATAACATGCTGGAGAACCATAATTTTACAGTGTTTATTGATTTTAAATGTTTATATTTTTTGTTTACTTAAGTTATACTTGTAGTTTTGAATATTTTTATTATTAAGCCCATAAACAAATTACAAGTTTCACGTTTATCTAAATTCTAATTAAAAAGATATAAAGTTTAAAAAAATAGTAATAATTAAAAAAGAAAATTCTGGTTCATAAAACGAACTTCACTTCGCAAGCCTGTTGAAGTTTCCAAATTTAAAATTCAAAAATTTAAATCGAACACAATCGAAACTAAATCAGGAGAACGATAATCATAAAGCATGTAATATTCGAGTACCTATTTGCTGTTATAATTATTATTATCATCGATTGTAAACACTGTCGTATAGACGCCAGACGCACTAACAACGATGTCGAGTAATTAACACAAAATGGCTTCTGATTGATAAATTTCAATCACTTTTTATTGTGTTGAATATGTAAATGATTCTTTTTATTCTGCTAAGCTACGAACGCTCAACATAGGTGCTGATTTAGGTATTTTGGCACTACTTTATCCGATCACTAGTTACAACAGAATCGCCATAGTTGATGATGTGGCTACTACAGTTGGTTGACAAATTTTAGCCATTTTTTATTTTGTCGAATAAGAAAATGTTTCAAGTTGTGCTACCAAGTTAACAGGCGTACAGCTCATTTGATGATGAGTGACTACTGTTTACTACCGGTCTAATAATTTTAACCATTTTTATTCAGTGGAATAAAAATGTTTATTTTTGTGCTACTATACTAACGAAAGAATAAAACACTTGATGGCTACTACCTACCGCTGGTCGACAAATTTGAATCATTTTTATTCAGTCAAATTCTTTTTGTGCTGCTAAACTAACTGAAGAACAGCTCACATGATGTTAAGTGGTTACTATCGCTGGTCGAAAATTTTAGCCATTTTTATTGATTTGGATAAGAAAATGTTTCTCTTTGCGCTACCAAGCTAACCCACGTACAACCCAATTGATCGTAAGTGGTTACTGAGGCCCGTTGAATATCTATAAAAGATTATAACAGATTGATAAACCGCTCCAGTACTAATGAGAATGCGTTGCAGCTCCTGAGAATTGATTCAAGAGCCCTGCGCCTGTTTGTAGTTAATTAGGGTGACGCACACACGCGTACTCCACCATTTAACCGAAATACAGGAGCGTTTGAGCATTGTTATTATGGTCAAAATTTGTGTATCGGTTACGTTGCATTTTAAACGAAGTCTGTCCTGTAAAAATGAGATCGACCCCAAATATTTAATTATTTAATAATAATGGACACTACACACATTGATCTAGCCCCAAACTAGGATTCCTTGTATCTTGGATACTAGACAACGATCTATATATGTAGATAAATACAATACATAACTAGATATATCCATGATTCGAATACAAACGTTTGTGCTCATCACACAAAAATTTCCCCTACCGGGATTCGAACCCGGGATTCGTTAGCACAAAGGGCAGGGCCAGTACCAATCGAATTATTTGATAAATTTTTAGCACAGTTCTCCAGGTGTAACGTGGCGGCTCGCGGTCACGGTGGCAGTAGAGGACACTCACGTAGTCGGCGTGCAGGCGCTGGGCGGGCGGGCGCGGGGCGGGCCGGGTGCGCGGCGCGGGCGAGGTGCGGCGGCGCGCCCCCCCGCCCGTGAATATCATGTGCGCGCGCGCATGGGCGCACTATCCGCTCGCCGCGCGACCGCGCGCGCACTCGCTTATTTATAAACGGAATTCCACGCGCGCTATCCGCAGCCGGATACAACTTTTTACACGACTTTCAGCACTTACGACGTACGGAGCACTGAGGAGGCGGATTTCGGACTCCTGGACTGTCTGGCGGAGCCCGCGTGAGTCACAGCACGCGGCCCGACACCTACCGCAAACTTTAATCGGTTCACACAAGAATACGCTGCTTAAAATAATTATTTAACAAGCACGTGGAAACATTGCGTCGGTGAAATGATAGATCAATGTATTTTTAGCTACCTCAAACATTATTTTGAACGTTTACAAAAAAAAAAAAAATTGGGGAATGTTCCCGTTTATAGTTTGTTTACATGATCTGATGATGTTGTTTANACTATCCGCTCGCCGCGCGACCGCGCGCGCACTCGCTTATTTATAAACGGAATTCCACGCGCGCTATCCGCGGCCGGATACAACTTTTTACACGACTTTCAGCACTTACGACGTACGGAGCACTGAGGAGGCGGATTTCGGACTCCTGGACTGTCTGGCGGAGCCCGCGTGAGTCACAGCACGCGGCCCGACACCTACCGCAAACTTTAATCGGTTCACACAAGAATACGCTGCTTAAAATAATTATTTAACAAGCACGTGGAAACATTGCGTCGGTGAAATGATAGATCAATGTATTTTTAGCTACCTCAAACATTATTTTGAACGTTTACAAAAAAAAAAAAAATTGGGGAATGTTCCCGTTTATAGTTTGTTTACATGATCTGATGATGTTGTTTTACGCGGAGTTAACGAGTTCAGACATAAAACTGTAATATGATTAGAAGGAAGAAATTAAAAACCGACATTAATAAATACTTACAACATATTAGAAAAAAGAACAAGAAATGCGACTTATCTATTAGGACGCGGCCACAATGGGTAAGCATTGACGGCAATCTGTGCAAAAATTTTTGATAAATTGTAAGCAAACTTAAACTGCATCGGCGCATATAACCGACCAGTGTGAACAGTGGGTTCGAATCCTAGTAGGGACAAACTTTGAGTGATGTACACAAATGTTTGTATACGAGTCATGGAGGTATTTATCCATTTATGTACCTATTGTATTTATCTATATAAGTATGTATATCGTTGTCTATTTTCCAAGATACAGGGAATGCTAGTTTGTGACTAGATCAACGTGTGTGAAAGTTTCCAGAACATTATTACATTATAAATTATTAACAAATCAGCCACTGACTGATTCAACTGGCGAGGGGAGACTGCAGTCTCACCAAACCCGTGTTTAGAATATTTCTATACGGACATTTTGCGCAAAACTACGCCGGTGGGTACCTACACGTTTAGTTATGCTATTCAACATTCATTCATTTGTGTCAGTACTCACTGACAAAACTGCGCGTGACTTTTGCAAACATATCTAATCTTCAAAATGAAAACAATAACATGGTTTTACTTGTTCTTTGATGTCTGGTGATTCCATCAAGATACGTATAAATATCTATACCTCTGACTTTTCAAAGTCATGCGCGTATTAATAATGTAATAATTAGTTATCACACCGATTCAAATGGTGGAGGAAAATATCGTGAGGAAACCAGCGTGACAGAGATTCTCTCGGGGGTGTTTGAAGTGTGCCAACTTGCATCAGGCCAGAGCGGTGCGCTATAGCCTAATCCCTTAGTTCCCAAAGTGGTCCAGGTGGACCCCCAGGGGTCCACGAGAAACTCGACGGGGGTCTACATTGACGCACGTAAATTTCCATAGTTAGATCTTATCTTCACATTTTTTGTCGAGTTTTGGAAATATGTAATGTAGCTGCAGGGGGTCCACCGGAACCAGCTAAATTTTGAACGTGGTTTGTGAGAAAAAACAGTCTGGAAACCTCTGGCCCAATCCCTGTGGCAACCTATTGCACTACATAGTATTACGCATCCTCAACAAATGGCGCAGCACTAAAGTAACGACATTACACGTATAAGTCTGAATCATGCGCATGAAGTTTAATAGCGACTTAGTGTATATAGAACATCCCGACATCTACTGTCGGGGCGGCGGCACGCCCCGCCAGACATAACACCCGTCTGGTCGGAAGATCTTCCCTTTTCGATACTGCCACTCCTGCCACACTTGGACCCTACAGCTGGCGACGTAATAATCATTCTCGCTATATCCCTATCATTCTGAGACTAGTGCCCTAGAGTAGCATCCATGATTATCATCTTCGAAATCTGAAAGAAACCAGCAAGCCTGAGGGAATTTCTGTGTGTTAAATATGCCTACCCGCATTAGGCCAACGTAGTGAGCTATAGGCTATCCCCCTCATTCTGAGAGGAGACTCGTGCCCTGCAGTGAGACAGCAGTAGATGAACTGATGATAATGATGATGGTAATGGTGATATACATAACAATATTAAACCACATTTTATTTCAGAGTTTTATGCAGATACTGATTCGCAAAGACTTTCCTCTGAGAAGTATCCGGCAAGAAAATTTGAGGTGATTTCAAAAGTACAATTGCTGTGTGCTGCTTGTTTAGCATCACACCACGTCTTCCTGTCAGAACCAACTGAGTGCAGGGAGAATTGGCAGCAGCATTATCCTGCGATTCAGCCAACACCTACCGTGATCTATAAGACGCCTGCCAAACGTGAAGAATCACCAAATCCCTACCTATTATGGAAGAGGCCCGAGTCCAGCAATGAAATTCCACTGTTGGACGTGGGCTGATAAATATTAGAGTTACATTACATTTCAACGGTGACAATTAATTTATATGTATAAAAGTCTCGTGTCACGATGTTTGTGGTCGAACTCCTCCGAAACAGCTCGACCGATTTTATGAATTTTTTTATATATATTTGGTACGTACGTAAGAATATGTCGTAAAGTATATTTCATACCGCTAGGTGATCAGGGTGTCTCTATCCAGAAAATTTATATGGTAGAACGTTTGCCGGGTCAGATAGTTAAATAAATAATATGTATAAAGTAAAAAAATAATAAAAATAAATATATGTAAATTAATAATGTGTCTTATAAGTTTTATTAGCAGTAGGAATCGGAAGTTGTAACAATGCTTGTCTTTGCGTTCACTGTTATCTATGCTTGGTAGACGTTTTAGAGATAGCAGTAGATTTTCCTTGAATTGCAGAAAAATACTGCTGTTCATTACCTGAGTGTTATATCCCTTGACTAAACCTCATGGCGCCCATGGAATATATGGAGCAACATATATTTTACCTGTGCCTCACTGTGAACATTTATAGCAAATATATATATATACGTATATCTTTGATTTGTAGTATGTATTCTGAATAAACTTTCTTAGTAAACTTTTCTTTATTTCACTTTCTTTCTAGTATAATTGCCAAAGGATTTTATTCGGATGTCATACTAACATTTTCTATTTGTATTATTTAGATTTTTTACACATAAATATAAATGTTATACATATACAATTACATATCGACGCTTGAAAGGTAATAGGGCATAAGCGATATTTTGGTCGTAAATGAGTTATGAACGCCATCCTACTTAAAATTGTCCGCGTTTTCGAATGCGCTTACATTTGGTTTTCATTGTTCTGTGTTTACTCCCATGGCTCGTCTTTTTTGTCACTTATGCCCAAGTAAAAAATTTAATCAATTGATTGATCTAATCAAGACCAATTGACCGCAGCGGCATAAAACCATATAAAACAACATCGATGAAATAAATAAATGTTTTGCCAATGTATACCTTTATTTTTCTTGATTCTAGAGCTGTTTCCATTTTCACGATATGACAATATATTAAAAAGTAATTGTTTAAAAAACTAAAACAACACACTTTATAAGAAAACCGAACTAAAAAATAAAAAATAATTTTACAATCAAAAGCGTAGAGTGCTTTTTATGACTTTTACGTTTTCTTCTTGGTGACTACTTTTGGCAATATCTGTTCATTATCAAATATATTAATTGATATAGCGCACCCCACGCTTTGGATTGCTAAATTATTTTTATTTTTAGTTCGATTTTTTTATATAGCGTGTTGTTTTAGTTTTTTTAAACTATTATTTATTTTGCATTTTTAGTTCGGGTTTTTTTTTAGTTTCCTGATGCTCCTAGCCAGGATTTTTGAAAAAAATTATGAAATTATTATATTGTCATCGGTCCTTTAGAAGTATGCAAAGTTTCTAGTCGATCCGATGGTTTTAAGTGGGTGAAAATCGTGTCCAAAGCTTCCGTTACATAGATAAATAGTTACAGTCAAGCGTGTAAAAGGTTATGTCCATTTGTCTGCAGTTTCAAACTGCTCTCCTGGACAATTGGTTTTTGTCGCTCATGCCCTATTTACCTTTCAATCGTCGATACGTATTTAGTGTTTTCGGAATGAATAAACTCAGAGTAAGCACCTACCAACATACTTTTGATACGCCTCCACACAGCAGTACGGCGTGTACTAATTATTTATAAAAGGTAACATGAAATTACAATAATACGAGTAGGTACGTGTGACGAGATCAGCCGAAGCTGTGGCAGAATGCTCACGTCACACGGCTTCGGCAATATGGGCTAGAGAAGATCACTCGTGGGGTTTTAGTGGGTGCGAGCCCCACATGACCTTTCTGAGGTATGCGACAGGCATTTCCCCCCGGTTAAATAAAAAAAAAGTACGTGTGACGAGAAATTTATAGATTTTTCATAATTGATTAATTAGTTTCGGTCTAGGAACTATTTTCTTCATTATTATTTCAAAAATATATTTCATTCCAGAATATCAGCAGCGCAATACTGGGGGTTTCAATCCGCCAGTGTTGTAGCAACAAGCTGAGATCAAGGGCCTTTTCGGACAGACAACTAATAGAATAGGTAACTGAGATATTGCGATTGTAAACCGATCCACTTTGTTTTTTTTTTAAATTTTGTACATTTTATTTGTATATTTGATTTTGTTAACTTTATTTATTGAGCTTGTCCTGTATAAATGTGTTTTCTTTCTTTCTTTCTTTTCCTTCAAAGGTTGGTATTGACTGAGGTGAAATTCATGACACGTAAGTATACTGCAGAGAACTGATCGTAGTGCATTTATTATAGGTACAAATTTACAATAGTTAATAATAATTTCTAATCGGCGAACCTACGACGTACAATACAAATTTAAATAATTTCATCGCGGTATGATTATATCGCTCATCCAATAGAAATAGAATAATGACGTAATTGCAAAACAGTTAAAATTTTATTTTGTGTTTAATTTGGATGATCTGTTGTTTAATATGGATTTTTTTCGAGAATGCTTATTTATTTATAGATTATTAATAGAATATTAATATTTATAGAATATTAAAATAATATAATTTATTTATAGATTATTAATAATAATCTATAAATAAATTATGAAATATCATGATAATTGATATGATTTACAAAATGGGTATAATCCAATTTTAAACAGAAACGCTTCTTCTGATAAATTGTAAAAATATAATTACGTCATTGTTCTATTGGATGAGCGATATGATTGCTGTGTGGCGCTATCATAGCGTCACTCCATCTATTCCCGAGAATGCTGTGAGAGTCAGCTAATAATAATGAGCAGCAGCGTTATCTTTTTTATCATTCAAAACCTACTGCAATCTCCAAGACTACTGCCAAGCTTGGAGATTTTGGCAAATCCCTCTTTTCTAAGGAGGAGGGGGCCTATGTCCTGCAATAGATTTCCACGAGTTGATGATGGGGATTATATAATATTGGACACACATAATTTTTTTTTAAATTTTTTTTTTAAAGACAGCTCCCGCATTAGGATTAATTCCTAAATCGCGGGGACTTTATAAACATTCAAATAACGGCAACACAGAACACCCAGACTCAGAACAACAATTTGTGGTTTACACAAAGTTGTTGTCCCGTGTGGGGATCGAACCCACAACACTCGACAGCGCAGTGGACGCTTAAACCACTGCGCCATCCGTGCAGTCGTCATCAATATCAATTAGAAAGACGAAATATTAGTAAAACACAGCCTCTTCCTCTACTTGCGTTTCAAAAATGTGAACAGCGTGTAAGAAGTTTTTAACACCTGCAATAATAAATTAATACATAAATTATAACTTGACAGTAAATTATCTTCATCATCAGCAATAACTTTAGTGTGAGTGCCAATACCAACCCGCACTAAGTCTCGTTAATTTAAATAATAATAATAATAATATATACTTAAATAAAAACTGTCAACTGTCAGTTCATTAATAATTGACTTGACAGTTTGTAGTCATCTAATTTTGGACTGAAGACAACCATTAAATATAGGCCTCTAAAGCAACTTGATTTTATGTTTTAGGGTATCATTATTAACATTTATTGTTCACTTCTCCGCTGCATCATCAGGCTACGATCTTCAACATCCCCAATGATAATACTGCCACATTATATAGATGATCTAGCTCCAAAAGCAGCTAACTCCTACCAATCAGTCTTTCAGCGAACCCATAACATGACCCTCGACAATAATGCTCATGGTGCTTTTTAGTTACGATAGTACTCTTACCACTGTTGAACTGTGAGTTCGATTCCCATAAGAAACAAGTATTTGTGTTACCCACAACATTTTGTCGACAATCTTCTAAGATTGTCGACAAAGTAACACTATAAGTTACAAGTACACAAGTAACAATATAAGTAAAGCGTTATTCTAATAACGCTTTACTTATATTGTTACTTGTGTACTTGTAACTTATAGTGTTACTCTATCTCTTCCCGAGGATGCCTGAGAACCAGCTAAGGCATTGATACCCCAAAGTGGTCTATATCAACCCCGCAGGGGTCGACGATAACCTGCAAGGGGTCCATGCCAGCTGTCAGAAACACATTTGAAGTTAATGAATTAACAGTATTAGCTAGGTAGGGGGCCTATCTAAAACCGTAAAACAAAGCTAGTGGTCTACAAGAAGATTTGGGGATATCTGAGCTAAGAGGAACCAGTATAATGGGCGGCACTTTTATCCTGTTATTAAATCAGAATCTACTGCGATCGACAAGACGCCTGCCGCATGTGGAGTTTATAGGAAATCCCTTTTTTAAGGAGGATTCCCATATCCAGCAGTGGACTCCACAAGCTGACGATGAAAACGGTCGTTACACTATAATATACCCACCGATATGTACGTCTCCAAAGAGACAGATATGACGCACACGACGCGAAGAGCCAGCGCGCGGCAGCAGCACTGCATCGTGACGTACAGCTGACGGCGGAACCGCGGCGAGAGCGCCAGCCAGCGGCTGCAGTACACCGACTGCACTATGCGCTCGCTCTGAGGGCACAACCATTTGCACAATTGTCATCCAACTACATTCATCCTCAATCTATATCCCCATCCTCAATTCACCCCTTCTTTCATCCTCAATCCACCTCCACTCAATCCATACACACTACATACTAATGGCACGCCCCGCCAGACACAACGCCCGTCCGGTCGAAAGATCTTCCCTTATTCGATACTGCCACTCCTTCCAAACTTCAGCCGCTATAACTGATCCCAACGTGATCGTCGATGTGGCCACCTACTCCGCTACATTGTATCACACATCATCAGACATTATTATAGAAGTCTTAATCACAGTGAAGAAGTTTGATAGTGGATTCGCGTATATAATATGCACTAGGCCTCGCCAGACATAACACCCTTCTAATCGGATCGTCAACCACTTTATCAACATCAATCACCGTTGCTTTACTTCTACTTCTATTTATCATAGTAGCAATCTCGGCTGCGAATTCGCGCCATTTCTGCTAGTGTCGGGTGTAAATATTTTGAAGTTATAATAATATTTTTTCAAGTTAACAATAAAAATATCGGTGTGTCACATTTTTTGCTTCTTGGAAGTTTTATAGTCAATCCGTCGGATACCACTTTGATCAGGCAAAATTTTCGCAGGTCTACGAACATTTTGCTATGGAAAACTTACGATCACTTTGCTATGTTAGTCACAGTTTTATTCCAATGTTTTAATGCTGTTTATGATTATTGACGATTAATACACAAAACAACACCAAATTTATATATTAAACATCACAATAAAATAATATAAAACGTTAAAATGAAACTTCAAATGATTTTTTCACTTGGTTCACTCGGTTTTTCGAGATACGGTTTAACTACTACTGTATTTTCTGTACCAACTGTATTTTCTTTCATAATTGGTTCATTTACCTCAACTGTCAGCTGCGTCCCATAATAACAGTACAAGAAGAGCTGAGCTAGCATGCAGCATAAATACACAGCCATGGACACGAATTCCGTCGACAAAATGTTTAACTGAAAAAAGGATCAAATACCAGTTCCCTTGGACTGAACTGAGATACACTTACGAATGAATATCGGGTGTCCTCAAATCTCGTGATATTTTCGCGTTCACTTCTCTATGTAAAACCGTAATAGACATTTATGTTCTTCCCTCATTTCTGATCGATTCATCATCATCACTCACCATCCCGCAGAAATCCACTGTTGGACATAGGCTTTATCGAAAAAGGAGGGAGTTATCATAATCTCCAACTTTGGTAGACATATTGGAAATCTCAGTAGTTATTAGTTGAATCGCAGGATAACGCTGCTGCCTATTATCCTAGTGCATCTCGTAGCTGCCCCCTAGCCAAGTTGACATTCGACAATCGTTATCGCTAATAGAAAGGAAAAAAATGTATTGAAATGACACTTCTACTCGATAAGTCACGTGTGACTTGGCGATTAGAAGTGTCATTCCAATATATTTTTTTCCTTTCTATTAGCGACAACGATTGTCGAATATCAACTTGGCTAGGGGGGGGGGCAGGTTTTCACATCACAAATAGAGCTATTATTTCGTCGGCGCCAGACAGCAATTTTTGTCTGATCGAGTGCAAGTAACGAATAACTGTGTAATAAACATACTCACGCCAACAATCTTATACACCGTCATGCAAATCACCCACGCCGTCACAAAAAACTGATTCAGCAACGCCTCGCCAAATATCGATTCAATTTCCTTTGTGAACCTGTTGACCCGTTTAAACTATATATTGATTGTAATGCAACTATATAAAAAGAAAGAAAGAAAGAAAGAAAACACATTTATTCGTAACAAGCACAACAAGTGTTAACAAAATGAGAAAGAAAATAAAATATACATAATAAAAAAAGATAATGTACAAAATGGTTTACAGTCGTAACATCCTAGTTATTTTACTAGATGCGTGTCCGAAAAGACCCCGTCTCAGTTTGCCGCAGCACCGGTGGATCAAAACCCTCGGTGTTGCTCTCATGAGGCTCTCATTCACCGCAGTCTACTTACAGCTATTGGACAACTAAGTGGAAATTATTATTATAGTACTTAAATAATTGTTAAATAATCACGCTTATACATACATACGCTCACGCCGGTATCCCATAAGGGTAGGCAGATACCACAGTTTGTCACATACTACAATCCTGACACACCTCTCTCGCCTCATCCACATCCATACGTCTTTTCATACACTTTATCTATTAAGGGTGCTACGAACATGGCCTTTTTGAATTAGATTGATTATTTTGATTAGATTTTTGGGAAAGTCACAGAGTGCGGAGTCTGGACTATGTGCAAGATGAGTCACGAGCTGTACTTTTTCTGAGGCTAAAAATAAGTAGCTTAATTTTTTACGTCGTATATACAAAGAAGCATTATCGTGGTGCAAATGGATGCGGCTTCTCGGTCGTTCTTCTCGGATCTTT
This sequence comes from Thaumetopoea pityocampa, assembly GCA_017165845.1. Lineage (NCBI taxonomy): Eukaryota > Metazoa > Arthropoda > Insecta > Lepidoptera > Notodontidae > Thaumetopoea > Thaumetopoea pityocampa. Next base: position 68,642 of record WUAW01026181.1, on the reverse strand, counting down.
TTGAGCACATTAGGTAAACAAATTTCGGTGTATCATTTAACATTAACACTTCTTTGCTCTTCAAATAGGACTGTGCTAATGGGACCCGTACAGAAGAAAAAAAATGAAATAATTTTTTTAACCACATTTCTCGCCTTTTTCAATTTGGTTGGTCTGTTCTCGCTTTCGAACGGCCATTCACAAGACTGCTCTTTTTTCTCGAGTTCAAAACAATAAGTCCATTTGTCGTTTCCTGTCAGTAACATCTCTGAGCTGGTACTGACCCCAGAACAGAAACAGGCTCGTGTCGATTGGTTCGTGGGGAATCCAATGAAAACAAAGTTTCGTAACGTTTAATTGCTTATGTATTTTTTTATTATTTTGGCTCATAACAATCCCCAAAAATCCTCGAATCGCCTTATAGGTGATGCGTCGGTTTTTTTCAACTAGTCGCTTAACAGTAGCTACATTTTGTTCAGTAGTCGCAGTTGAACGCCGACCTTCACGAAAGTCGTCGTTCGAAGAAACACGTCCACGTTCGAATTGTGCGTACCAGCGCCTTACAGTACGCAGATGAGGTGGTTCCCAATAGCATTTTGAAGACGCACAGTGTATTCTTGCAGAGAAAGAGCACTCTTAAAATAAAAAAAATATCATCCTGAAGTCTTTTCTCGTTAATTCCATTTTCACCGCGGACGATAAATTGTGCGTTAGTCTCGTAAAAACTCGAAAACGGCTCGACCGATTTAAACTTTTTTGTTTTGTTTGCCTCAATACAGAGGTGGCTTATGAAAAAATAAAATTAGGAAAACCCAAAGCAGCATCCGAAAAATCGAAGAAGTTATTTTAGGCGGTACAAAGTTCACCGGATTAGCTAGATATCTATACACACATATATATTTAATACGCTAAAGAAATATCTTAAAATCCTCTCATAAAATAGTGGCCCGAATTATTCATGCCTATGTGCTATCATGTTAACCGTGACGTTAACAATGTTCTGAAGCTGTCTATCAGTTATGTGTTATCTGTTGTTAAGTGGCTTATATCAGTATATTAACCACTAAACAACAGATGGAACCACATCTTTTTCAGAGGAAATTTGTCACATTCTCACGCCAAACCTTAAAAACGCTGATCAAAACTCAACCACCCAGGTATTTAAATTAAATTACATACCGTACAATTTGGTCATAATGGTCGACGCATTTGATCAGCCGTCGTTGAATCTTATCTCCATCTTTACCGTGGTCCTTGAACGTGACATGCTCATTTATTCTTTGGTCCATGTTCCATTTGCCACCGTCGTCGTCCAGTAAACGTTCCAAGTTGTAACGAAGAATCCTTATCTGTGTCCTGGCCAGCGCGATAAACGCGATTATTGTGCAATCCAGTGTAACATGAGCGTAGGCTTGCACTGTTATTAGAATGCTCATGTAAGCTAAGGCCAACGTAAATCTAAAAATTAAAAAATAAATCTTAACTAGTAATATTGCAGGACACACGCAAACTCACTTCTTCATTGTGAAATGAAATATCTTGACTCGATGCTATCTCGTTTAAATTGATGCTGACGGCGAGTGACGACTGGCGCGACAACGCGTCCAATCGCCCAGATACAATATTTTGTTATAGTAATCAAAGTCGTATGTGTGTCGCTACAAAGAGAGTGCTTTTGGATTTGTATTTAATTAGGTCAGGGAGTACTTGGTCTTTTAGCCTGTCCGGCTAATAGACTTAAGTATACGAGTAAGCGATCCCGGCCTTCCGAGCTACTACTGTCTCTTCCTACTCCTTCCGAGATAGTAGTATCCTGTATCCTATAGTCCTTTTCCTAAATTCCATATTCCTTGCTCAATACACCTTTCCTACCTCAACCTCTTTCCTTTCTTTCGTTTTCGTGAGAACGCAATTAGGCATTTTAACATTTTAGGACCTCAAAAATGGCGGCGACGTGGTTCGCCATCCGACACGTTTCGTTTCCCGCGGGGTCGAAAAGTGGGCTACTGATAGCCACTTTGCTCGTAGCAAGTGGAAAGAAGTGGCCTCTGCCTACTCCAATTCTTCGGTAGTATAGTGGTCAGTATACCCGCCTGTTACGCGGAAGACCGGGGTTCGATTCCCCGCCGGAGAGTCAGGGGAAAAGGCGTGAGTGTATGTATGTAAAAAGCTTGTCGCGCATGCCTAGTTTTGGGAAGAAACTTTTCACACGACAATTACAGTAAAATCCTAGTAAATTATATATTTTTTAGGTACATAACAGAGATAACATACTTCCGTTTAGCACACTAATGTAAAAAAAATAGTATTTAATTAAAATTTATACTTTTAGCTATATTTTTATTTATCTTCACTTTATGGAATCGGCAGATCCAGACAGCTTATAGGCCTTATAGTCACTCGGCGTGGCGATTATTATAAGAGCTCGATGTGCAGCAGTGGGCATCTGTGGGTTGACCATTGTCATAATAAAAGGAGGGAACTGACATAATCTCAGCGCTTAACAGGCGTCTCTGAGATCGCAGTAGATTCTGATTTAATAACAGGATGACGCTGCTGCCAATTATCCTGCTCCATCGCATTATTAATTCTCACAAAATTCCGGGAAAAGATGGAGTGACGCTATTTTTATACTAATACCACACAGCCGATGTGGGGTGATATTACCTATAAGGTAATATCGATGCTCTTGGGCCTTTCAGCGAAAATGATCTGAATGAGAGCACTATTAATTAATTGTACTTACGCTAGAGTCTCTGTAGTATCGAAGGGAAAGTAGCCTGTAAATTCTACTTCTTCTCCCAAAACTTTATTTACTATTGGAAATACAGTCCAAAGGATGCCACAAATCAATATAGACATTTGGTATAAAGTCAAGAGGCGAGACATTTCCAGTGCAGTCTTCTTCAAGACCTTCACGTGGTATATTTTTGTAGGCGCGAAGAAAGGCCCTGAGAAAATACAATGATTAATGATACGTAAGTATTCTTTTGACTATATTTCAAATAACTTATAAAGTGTATTGCCGCAGTGCTAATAGTCAACTTATAGCTCCGGTCAATCAGGCGATTCAAAAAAGTAGAAAATATTTTCTTTACTGCTGTATAGTCTTTGATGGTGCTAACATCTGGATGAGCTGAATATATGCTGCTGAGATCTAGATGATAGAAGGTAAGGTAGATGAATATCTCAAAAAATTTACTACCCGTTAAACTACTTGTTCTAGAACCTAAAAACAATCCACATATAGACATTGACTTGACTTGAGCATTTTTCCCATCATCACGTTCATTGTCACACCTATCTACAGAGAGTGCTAATCCTATCATTACGTTTAATATCACACCTATCATCCTGAGAGTGGTAAGCAGAAGCATACGTAGTAATATACCCACATTTCCCGAAGAATCGTCGATCCATTGTCAAAAGGAGCTGTTGACATACTTCGGGAACGGATTTGGTTTCTTCATGGAAAGCAAGCGATTATAAGAAAAATTATGAACCAGGCGTAGATTTTTGAGCCGTTGCGAGCCGGAATTCGAACTCAAGAGTACAAAACAAGACTTGACAATTAACGCTTTTTTAATTTTAAAGTTTTTGAAATCTTGTGACTCAGAAAATTTGAAAATTAAAAAAACACTTACTTTGAAACAGCTGATAATTTGTCTAAAGTTTCTATTATAATACAACCATTATGGGTGAAAATACCCACAAGTGTCTGAAAATAGACACACATCAATCTAATCCCTAATTAAGCTAGAATCCCTTGTATCACAAGCCCACCTTCCATCCGACTACAGAGCACAGGTCTCCCCTTAGGATGTGAGGGGCTAACCCATAGTGCACCACGCTGGCCTAATACGAGTTGGCTGTCTTCACACGCCATCGAGAATATCTTTCAGGCATGTAGGTTCCTTCAGATGTGTTCCTTCACCGTATGAAGCGACTGATAATTATTTATTAAATTATTAATGCGCACATAATTTCGAATATTTACGGGTGCCTGCCTCGTGCGTGTTCAAATTCGAGATTTAAGACTTGGCATGTGTACCACTAAACTATCACTTCTTCATACGAATAGATTTTAAGTTATTGGTATATGGTAACCCGTCAGTTTCCACCCGAGCACGCGATTTCAATGGCTCTCCGTTCTTTGGAAGATTAGTATGCGGACAGGGATTATGGGAGCTTGCGGGGATGACGTCAGGCAGCAGTCAGGAATCAGGATGAAGTCCGATAACCACAAGACGTATTTATTTTTCACATGTGGAAAATGCTTGAACGCATTCCGCTGTACTGAGGGCAGACAGCTATCTAGGATATAGCTATATCAGGTTATCTGGGGCTAGCTCGCTCTAAAAACCAGACGAACGTTCGTATCTCACCCTTATGACTGTGAAAGCTGCACTAATAAGCAGGAGCACTTTGTGCAGGAAGCCTTGCTCCCCAACTCCTACTTGTAGGGGGTGAAGAGCGCATAGGACATTAGTGGGCCACCCCCATGGGCACAACTACATGTCACAGCAGTCCAAGATAAAGAAGGAATAATTACTAATAATTATGTATTCCTATAGATAAATTTTGCTATATGGCGGCGGAATTTTTTTTTGTCTAAACAAACTGACAGCGTTAAAATTGTTCTGGCGTTCTCGTTCTGGCGTTTAGCATTAGAAAAAAATTGGGAGAGACTAAATGTAGTTTTGTTGTCTAGCAGATTGTGTATTCTTGATCAGATACTAGCTTTAGTGATGCGGTATATCGCTAACCATTGACGACTGCTATCATATGGTCAAGGCGGCGGCTCTTCAGGTTGAAGGCGGCTTGTTTCCCGAGCGTGTTCAGAGTCGTCAGCAATATGAAGAAGGTGTTCACCATTTGCTCGGTACTGTGTCGGACCTGTTCACAAATTATCAACAGAGAGTTAACAAATATAGTGATTGCTACCGTAGCAGAGATCCCTGCTTTCTGTGGCTATGAGTTCCTGGTTCGAATCCTGGCAAGGACGAGCTTTGTGTGATGAGCACAAATTTTTGTATGTATTTATGTATTTTATTTATCTATTTAAGTATATATATCGTTGTCAAGTAACCAAGATGCAGAAAATCCTAGTTTGGGACTAGATCATTATGTGTGAAAGTGTTCAATATATTATTATTATCATTACTAAATCTAATTAATTAATTATATAAGAATGCTTCACTTACTAAATCGACTAACTACACTTTCTGAATTTTATTTAATTTAAATTTTAAAGCTAAAAATGGACTCCCAACTGTTATATTCTTTTCAAAACAAGTTTTCTTAATAAATAATAAATATTAAAAATTGCACCGCTAAATGATATTTTTTGGCTATTGTATAACAAATAATTTATATTATTTTATCACGTTTTCAACTTTTTGTTTTATGAAGATAATCGATTGATTTGGCAAATGAAGCATTCATGTTTCCACATTCGTTATGCGCCTGTTGCCAGCTACACTAATATTATATTAATCACCAACGCCAACGATGCTATTATCTCTTGTCAGGAGCTACAGAGAACTATTGTATTTGTCTAATGTACTACCTACAAATTTCTATTCCTCTATTCGACGAGTCACTTAAGAAACTATTATAATCAATTAACGAATTAAAAGTACTAGACATTGTTAATTTCCACTGCATGAATCACCTGTGTTCCTGTAGAGCAGAAGTTCCCAGACTATGAGAAAAAACATAGACCACTTTCAAAATTTTGCTAGTTTCGGTGGACAACCTGCAGCTCTACTATATACATTTCTACTATATTCCCAAAACTCGACAAAAATGTGAAGATTAGATCTGACTATGGAAATTTGCGTACGCCATCGTAGACACCCGTCGAGTCTCCCGTGGACCCCTGAGGGTCCACCTGAACCACTTTGGGAACTAAGGTACTAAAGTCACAGTTAGCACTACATAAATACTTATCTGTCTTCTCACGCCCTATCAATATGCTGATTTTTGCACCAGGGTTTTTTGATTCTTGGAGGGGATGCGGCTGCAGGGCGACCCATCACCATGGGACGTCATCCCCGTCAGCCCCCACAATTATGTCTAGCGATCAGTGTTTTTGAGACATTCTGAGACGACTACAGTTTATATTACGGAGAGCCATAATAATGTTAGCCTGCCAGCCAGGCATTGAACCCGAAACACTCGGATTTTGGACGTGGTTTTATCCACTACGCTACCATGACTTTTGGTGCTTACCTATATTATTCACATATCATCATCGTCACCCTGTGGAAGTCCACTGTTGGACATAGGCCTCCCTCCTTAAATAGGAGGGATTTGCCATTATCTCTGCGCATGGTAATTGTCTTGGAAATCACAATAGATTATGATTAGAAAACAGGATAACGCTAGTGCCCATTATTCTGGTACATTCCTCGGCTGGTTCTCACGGATTATCATGGCGCAGTGAAGATGGGTGCACGCAAAAATATCGCATACCCATCTGTAATTGAATCAACTCACCTGTACAACTCTTATGATATGCTGCAAATTGTACGCGAGAACCAAAATGCAAACGATAACTCGGTAAAAGCTGTGTAAGACGTGTTTTGACACAGACAGTGGTTTTAAAACTATTTTATAATAGCCTACTTTAGCCAATGCATTGAAATGAGGCCTAAGCGTTTCAAATGTTCGATACTGTACGTCAACCATTTTGTTTTGTCTTAATGATCGAAAACGACGTTCGCCATCAGGACCGTGTTCTGTTTTGATCTAAATTAATTTAATGAGTGTATAGTTAAGGTGTCAACTTGATTGCTTTAAACGACCTGTTCTTTGAAGCAGATACAGCGTGTTTCATTATTAGATATATAAAGTACTTTACTATGTAGTGTAGAGTAGTGCATTGGTGGTGTAGTGGTTTTAGACACGGCTTACGATCGAAGGGTCGTGGGTTCGAATTCCGCCCCGTACCACTGAGTTATTATTTGTAATTCATGTACGGTCTACATTGTAGACACCAATGTACGTAACGGAGAAGGAAAACTTCGTGAGGAAACCTGGATGCCCGCATGGGTGTGTGAAGTCTACCAAGCCGCACTAGGCCAGCGCGGTAGACTACGGCCTAATCCCGATCATCCTGATCAGGGGAAGACCGTGCTCCTGTAGTGGGAGACGATATGGACTGGGGATTACTATGTATACTTACAAATAAATAAGTGTACGTAATTTCGAATTAAAGCGTTGTTCTTAAACTTACTTTTACGTAGATAAATCCAAAGCGTGTGTTTGTTAAACTTGTTGCCTGACTGTCTAATCTCTTTATCCTTATCTTTTTATCTTGGCTAATCTCCGATACAGCTGAACCGATTTCAATGATACTTTTATTAGAAAATAGAAGACTTTTCAGAGAATATTATAAGCTATTTTTGATCACGGAAATCTTTAGGATTCCTAGGTAAAAATTGGAAATCTCTATAAATTAGGAGCAAATTTTAAATTATAAGTCAGTTTAATTTCTCAATAGAAAGGAATTTAATGCGGGGTGAAACCATGGGTAGAAGTAATATATTATCAATGCTATAGCTTGTTTGTTTGGATCACATTATAGATAACGGAAATATTTTGTCTGTGAATTTTGTAAGTTCATTCGAATCTACTTTAGTACTTATTCTTATCTATGTTGCTAAGTTCAAAATAGACTAAATCACTATAATCCACAGAGAAAATAAACCTTTAAATCTTACTAGATTTACTTACACTTTACATTATTTTATTTTAAATTATTCATTTAAAAAAAATCACTTTACATTATTTTTATTTGATTTACTTACACTACTAGGTGAAGATCGCTGGGTCTCGCTGGATGCAGGTGGCTATTGACCGCTCACGCTGGAATTCGATTGGAGAGGCCTATGTTCAGCAGTGGACAGCTACGGGCTGATATGATGATGATGAGATTTACTTTAGTAATCTAAAGTTAGGTCTATAAATCTCATTGTCTAATGTCTGACTCAATAACTACAACAATATATTAACGAAATTCATCAGGTACTTTATCTTAATTTATTTATTAATTTATTAATTTGCTTCATAGATTCATACCGATCATACAGAATAAAACATCATACTTCTTTCTTATTGAAATCGTGGTGTCGTTCCAGTGGGAACGACACCACGAGTATAAATTATAGTGCTGCTAGTCAACTGTAAACGATGTTGATCAAGTGTTGGATTTTGATGAAATTCTCGCCGGCCCTTGGCCGAATGTGGCATTGTGACGTCACAGATGTTACAAGCGAGATAACATGAGTTTCTTCGTCATTACATTTTCAACCTTACTTATAGTTCAACAAGATTTTTATTGAATTGATCCTTACAATAGGATTTAACCGACGCTTGTTAGCACCCGTCTGTGCTAATAAGAATACCGATGTAACTTATTTTAGTGGTAATACTATACTTAATTATTAGGTACGTATGCAGTTTTATATATAAATAAATTGAAACGTGATTTATCTTTTACGCAAACATCATTTTATAGTAATGACACTGTACTAAACAGGCGTAGAAGGTGATAATTTTGCGACGGTTAAATTCGTGTAATTATGTACCCACCGACTAATAAGCATGTGGAGCGGACTGGTGGCACAAATGGAACTTATGAATAAAACGAACACACTTCATTAAATACACAGTACTGCTTACACTACTGTTTATATAATTATAGCGTTTTATCATTTACTTACCGATACGAACGTACATAAATATGTATAGGTATCTTCTTCTTCTTCTTCTTGGCGTTATTAATCCCGGCTTCCATTGCCAGGGTCCACTTTCTTACTAAGTTTCCTCCACTTAGCTCGGTCTTTGACATCCTCAATCGTAAGTCCATTTGTTTCCATGTCCTTATCACAACATCCAGACAGCGCCTCTTAGGGCTGTTAGGGGCTCTATACCATCTAAGAACCCAAGCCAACCTCACATGCCCGTGGTGCACCCTGCTGACCAACGAACGAGGCGCTGGCGAACGGCTCCCCTTTTATGGTTATGGTTATAGGGGTCAGACGGCCGTCGCCCCATGATAAAATCCACTATAGCCACATCACATGAAGTGAATATATATTTAGATATCATTTTAGTTAAATATTAGTGGAAAACCAAAAAATAGGGTATGTCAACAGTTACATATATTTAGGACAAATGAATTCTGTCACAAATTGTACTAGCAATGAAATCCAGAGAAGGGTAGTGATTTCATGGAAGAAATATTGAAATTTAAGAGAAGTAATGAAAAATGAACAAATGAACATAGCTACAAAGAAAAGATTATACGAAGCAGTTGTCCTTCCATGCTTAACATACGGCTGTCAAACTTGGTCGCTGAAAAAAAGCGACGAGAACAGAGTAGCGAAAATTGTAGCTATCTCGTTTTGGCTTTTAACGTTAGAAAAAGATAGGACGAGTCTAAATTTAGTTAAGTTGTTTTACAACAGAATCACTACCATTCTTTGCTGTGCGGCGAGAATTGTATTGTGGCGCCTAAACGCGTCACTATAAAAAAAGTACTGGACGTCGCTATAGAGAACAGAGCACTGACATTAGCACAGTAAGACTACATATTACTATACTACGTATATATATACAAGTGTACCTATACGGAATCCAGCGGGATAACGTATCAAAGATTGTGTAGTCATTCCTTCCTTTTTTGATCACCTAAGTACGTGAATCAAAACACAGGAGATGTGACACCTGAACACGCTACCAATAGCTAAAGTATATTCTATAATTTAGACATTTTTATCTTATCCATTCGTTAGCGTTTTCACGTTGAAAGATAGTTCATTGCCAGTTAATCTCGATGAACTGTGAAAGCAAAGTTGCAGAACTGAAATTGCTCAAATCGAAATTCAGGGGTCAAGATTTAGATGTTTTTTTAGACGTTTATAACTCTGGATTTCTTTTTCTTTTTTCATAGTGACAATCGCATGCTAATTCGCGCCATTTTTGCCAGAGTCGAGTGTATATATTTTTGAAGTTAAATAATATACTTCAACTTAACAATAAAATATCGGTATGTCACATTTTATTGCTTTTTGGGAGTTTTGAAGTCAGTCCGACGAATACCACTTTGACATAATTCCCACAGGTCTATTGCCTTGAAAAACAAAGATCACTTTGCTATGTTAATCACAGTTTTTAATCGTAAACTATATTGAAACATTGGAATGTTTCAATATAGTTCACGATTATTAACAATTAATACACAAAACAACACCAAATATATATATTAAACATCACAATAAACTAATATAAAATGTTAAAATAAAACTTTAAGTGATGCTTCACTCGAGTTGCCGACAAAACTCAACTCTGGATTTCTTCGAAATTAAGTTTTTTTTTAGTTTTTTTTTCTTTTTCATTATTAGAAGACATGAAAACTTGAAAAAGTCTCGTGACTTGGCTATGAAAAAACCGATTGCATATAAATATTTCTTTCTCAACATTAATGTTTCAAGAATGCGGATATATGTACATATATCATTATACGTATATACATATATCGTTGTCTAATACCCAAGATACAGGGAATCCCAATTTGGAACTAGATTAATATGTGTTATAGTGTCCAGAATATTATTATTATTTATTACTAGCTTTTGCCCGCGGGTCCGCCTGCGTGTATGTCGGTTTTCCGTTACATGGGAAATCCTGACACAATAATAAATTTATATAAAAACATTACAACCTCTTTTACTTGACCTCTAGTACCTTAACGGCGGCTACTAAAAGAGGGATCAAGTTCTATCTTCAATTCTACTTAACCGATTTAATGATACATGCCGCAGTATTTAAATCGAAATAGTACCTTCAAAGCTGTAACAGTGTAACTAAAATCTACCTCTTGGTTTTTGCATGAAGTCCGAATAAACAAATAAACAAACAAACATCGACGGGTTTGGTTTTAGAAGCCCTTAATTAGTCGAGCTGAGTATTTTGTTTTTAAATATCTTTAATTTTTGAAAATTGACATTTAACAATTTTATGATAGTATAGACAGATTAAAACGTTGTACACAGTCTTTGAGCCAGGGTCTTAAATATAATCCATTAAAGGCGGTGGGTATGCCGTAAGTCACAACATACCACTCACTGATAATTAAGTGTCCTGAGGCAGTTAATGGACTTAACAATTCCATCTCATCAGCACAATTTATAAGTTTTGGTTTGAGTGTTTTTTTTTTCTACTTATTTTCATCTCATCTAGGAAGCCGATTACTTTGAAATTTGACAAAGGTGCATAGTGTCAAAGGCCATATTAAATGTACAAGCCATCGTTCAAAATACAAATATAGCGTTTTAGTGGCTATTATTATTGGATATTATATTTAACATATAATAAATCTGTGCGTTCAGTTAGAGGACTTTATTGACTGTTAATAAAAAATTTAAATATCGCAATTATCACATAAAATACCTGTGTTCGGTGAGTTCCGAATAACATTACACTTTTATTGCAGGTGAAATTGTGAATACTTTTACTATAATTGCCATAAGTATCTCATACAAATACAAGAACCCATCATATTTAGCATAGCACGCGAATAGCGTTAGACGCCACAAGTTGTAACCACCATGTCCAATCATATCTGTAGTCTTTGCGTCATTCTATAAATAATTTATTCCGGTCAGTCACATTCTGTGGTCATCGCACTAGACGTAGCTGTGAAGTAAATTAAGACTGAACGACTGCCATCTGTCGCATTCCTCCTAACGGCCACGAATCATGACCCACGATCCCTACGATGACTATTGTTTAACAATCAAATCCCATTGTTTTATGTACCTTCCAAATCACAAGTCAGACCTAGACTAAGTGATAGAGTTGTTAATCCTACTACAGCGACATAAAGTAATAAAGTAACACACGGTCGTAGCAGGCGCTGATTAATCCCAGAGATCACCTCAAATACAGACTAACGTGAAATCTAAATGATTCGGCAATTAAAACCTTTTTATAGGATTCAGTACTTAATTCAGTAAAAACGGAACCCTTATAGGATCACTTTGTTGTCCATTTGTGTTCAGAATCTTAGAAATATGTCCTTATATCAAATTGTAAATTACGTTAAATATTAAAGTTTACGGTTCTTTGGCGCTGTAAAAAATTTAGGTACCTATTTAAGCTTCTAAACCAGACCGTATATTTTGATTGCATTAATCAAAAGATAAGGCCATTTATGTCACCTCACATATTTTGATACTTACAAACTCACTCATCAAATTTTATTGGGTACTTTCCATCGACTATTCATGAAGTTTAGTAAGAAGCAATTTCACAGTATAATTGAAAAAATGTTTCAAAATCCGAAAATTTTTAATACATACATACCTACATACATACACTCACGCCGATATCCCATAAGGATAGGCAGAGACCATAGTACATACTACATACAGTTACGCCTCTTTCCCATTGGGATAGGCAGAGATCACTTCTTTCTACCTGCTACGATTGTTTAATATAGCAAAGTAGCCATCCGCAGCTCACATTTCGTCTTCACAGGCAACGGAACATATCGGGTGGCGAACCACGATGCCACCATTTTATAAGGTTCAAAAATGTTACAGTTCCTCATTGCGTTTCCATGGCTTAGTGGAGAGGAAAAGAAAGAGGATCAAATAGGAAAGGTGTATTGAGCAAGAAATATGGAATTTAGGGAAAAGGCTTATAGGATATAGGACACTACTATCTCGGAAGGAGTAGGAAGGGACAGTAATAGCACGGAGGCCGGGCTCGCTTACCCGTATACTTACTTACTTAACAATAATAATATCTCTATACTTACTTAAATCTATTTGCCGGACAGGCTAAAATACCATTTTATTGTTTAACTTAAGAAATATTTTAAAACATAATTTATTCGTCCATGAAAAATATACTTTTAATCATAAAAGGGGATGAAATTGAAGCCGATTGCCATTATGAAAAATAGAAGAGTCTATGGCTTAAAACCCAAAGCCAGTAGATTTTAAGTTGTCATTGTAGTCTGTTGCAGTCTGACTGACACTTTATTCTGAGGACTGACAGCAGTGACCTTTTATATGCTCAGTAGCAGTGACATGACAGACGTAAAATGTGACAGATAGTCAGCCAGGCTTTCATCGAAGGAGCCGTTTTGAAGATTTTGAAGCGACATAAAGTAATACAGTAGAAGCGATAAAGTATTAAAAGTTAAGTAAAACTAGCAGTTTAAAAATTTAAAATCTCATGATTGTACTAAATATTCATATCAACTAACCAAGCCGTAGTTAACGAGACATGATACATTGTAGTCTCTTAAAAGTAGCGAGCTATGTTTTTACTTTATATTATTGTTAAATACAGTGTATTTATTTAATAATTGTTAGAAAATTGTGTATAGTGACCATTTGGCAGGAAATATTTAAAGTACTTCTTCGCAAAAAAATTATCAGGTTAGTATGATAACATTATGATTCTAAGTTGTGTTGCTTATCTAATTCATCAAAAGTACGAATAATCTTTTACAATTTTTACGCATATTTCTAAAGCGTATATAGCATGAGTGACTAAGCAAATTTACAGATAATTTGATTAAACATATATAACATCAAATTACCATATCATTCTTATTTAAGATTAAAACATTATTGATTTAAAACATTATATGTCAATATAACCAAAGTAAACATAATTGTCATCATCTGTGATGCAACATATAACAGTGATAGTAATATTTGTATTTGTGTGTACAAAAGCAAATATCATCTAAATTAGCTCTAAAATATAAATTCTAATCCTTTTTTATGTAATAAATATTCTGTTGTGTATGTTATAACTTTTTGTATTATCTAGAAACTGAGTTTCCCAATAAAAAAGGAAATAATATTAAATGGATGGATGTGTATAAATGAGAGATGGAGATGTTCATAGTATATTTTAAATTCTTGATGTGTAATGCTTAGAATACCAAACCGTTTTTCATTTTCTAAATTTTAAAAGAAATATATTTCTGAAATTTAGATACATGTATTGAAAATCATTATTATCCTATGGTGCTCTAGAAAATAATAGAGCCAACTGTGATAAAGAGCTTGCAAGTTTGAATCCCAGTTGTGTACCATTTTGTTTTTGAAACTCATATAACTCAATCATATGGTCTATATTACTGACACAATTTGCTCAGTGGTAAAGGCAAAATTCTTGATAAAATCTGCATGTTTACAAGGGTATGTGTGTCTATCAGTCTACACTGGGCCAGCATGATAATTGCTAACCTGTGTCAGGCCAGTGTGGCCTGAACAGCTTTTTCATGAGGTCTGTGCAAACATAATGTCTACTAAAATCATCATCATTATGAAAACCTGTTTGCCATCTATTGTATCTTACAGCTACCTCCCATATATGAATCCCATAAAACTAGTGATGAAAAAAAAAATTACTGAAATGAAATGCTCTTGAATAGCTTTTTCAAAATTATGTCTAGCTTTTAAATTATTCTGCTAAAAATACCACCCATTTTCAATTAGTTTATATTGGATATCTGCTGTATACAATATTGAAAAATTCTGACAAATTTCAACTAAATCCCCTGTATTACTTGGTTCTAGTCAGTAATTGTCACTCATTATAGATTGAGAATTAATGACTAGAATCAACTAATTAATTAATACAGTTGGCCAACTTAATTGGATCAGCAAAAAGTTTATCGAATATTAATATTATATGCAATAATTCCATATGCAAATCAAGGACAAATATGTATATTGCTTTTTTAAACAAATTGTTTTTTTTTATTGTGTATGCCTAAATGTGGAACCCTACTCTGCCAATAACTAGTTTAATTATTATTATGCAATTTACAGCATTGTTATCCAAAGTGGTCTATATTGACCCCCAGGGGTTGACAATGACCTGCAAGGGGTTGATGCCAACTGTCAAAAACACATTTGAAGTTAATAAATTTACAACAATGTTATATTAACTATGCTTTGGGGATGTACCCAAAAGTGAAAAACATTACAAATGGTCTACAAGACAAAAAAGTTTGAGAACCTTTAGTTTACAGGGTTGACATCACATAACAATTGGTAGTTTTAATCCACCCATCATATCACTAACTGCATCTCAAGTAAATACAACAGATGGTGATGCAAAACTCAGGATAGTGCTAAATTAAGGGAGAGATTTTTTATACCAGAATGGTAAGCAATTACCTCAGATTATAGACACCTACAACATCAGGTATATCACATGTGTGTTGCTGACTTTCAGGAAAGTTAAATAAATAACACTTGATTACTAACACCATTAAGCTGATTAATACACATTGTACCCAAATATTGTTATCTGAAGCTGTTGTCTACTCGATTTTTGAAACTATTCAAGGTGGGTGAACTTAAATGTAGGAAGCTTATTTCACTTGGAAACTAAATAATTACTTGAAAAGTTTTTCAAAATAATTCGAGGGTTATTTTTGGTGTTTCGTTTATTCTTGTTATAATTTTTGTGCATTTGAAGAAAATATAATCAATTTGATATAAGATAAACCTTTAAATTATTTATCTATGCAGTCCAGTTATCAAACTCACGAAATCCAACTAGCAATGCAGATTCATATCTTAATTTTTTTTATTCATATCCTTAGTAATGAGTTTATAAATTTATTTAAGCGGTCTCTATGCTGACCATCTCGTTTGTGACTCCGTACACCACTAGCACTAGAGGTTGATGAAAGATAAATAATAATTGTTCATTGGAAAACTTTTATAAATTATTAGGCTCTTTTTGAACCTGCTGATATTTGTATTAACCCTTTGCACTCGGGGCCGTTCTCGCGCGGACGAACCAGCAATTCGAGAAGACCGAAAATGCAGACAGTTTCATAGTTGCGCACTAATTTCAGATAAGAAAACTACTTCCATTGGGAAAAGAGTTTGTTATTTTTGTAAAATTATACAGGAGGAGCATAGGAATTTTGCATTTCACACGCGTCGAATTTCCGCACCAAATTTAGTGGTGAGCGAGAGTCACCTCACGAGTGCAAAAGCAACAGGCAATTTATTATACACGTACGGTGTTACACAAAATATTGTCTGTTACAGTAATTTAGTCTTACCTGCTAGGGATTTTTCTCAGTTTATCATAATCAAAATCAAATGTTCATAGAATAAAATATAGAATCTTCACATTCCCACGTGCGCACGCACCCTCTGCGATCGCGCGTAATACCTCCAAGCCACCTCAGCCTACCTTGACCGACAAACAGATGTTTGTTAAGTGCTGTTATCGCGATATATATTGCTAATATTTTGATGAGTCACTGTGATGCGGCGTGCCCGTAGTGGTGGTGGCTGGCTAGTGTCTGTCTTAGCATTCTGCTTCGAGGTGTCGAATCGTTAACAGTGTATGCGGATCTAACCTGTAAACGAGACTACAACCGTGATATTGCATGTTCTTTTTTCGGTGGAGTCACCCAGTCTAGTGTCGACTAATTTAAGTGTGTTATTATTATAATAAAAATAAAAATGGTGATCTTATTAATAATAATGCGCCCGCAGAGTAGCTTGTGAGGTTGTTGAGTGTAGTGACCCCAAATCCCCTATAAAGTCTTCATCTCTGGCTTACCTTAACTGGACGGCTGCAGTGAAAATTCATGAGAAACAGTTCTCCCACCTCTGGTTTGCTTAAATTGGCTAGCCGAACTTGAATCGTAAGAGCATTATGCTCGAAAGAGTAGGGAACCTAAGTGGTGAGTGAGCGGTACGTAATGAAACCCTCCGAGGGAGCAAGTAATTGTACCATTCAGAGTCCAGTGACGCCTCTACACGCATCAACCATTCTTCAAACGTTACCTCTTGTCGCTTCTTATGTGCGGCCATTTTCGAGACTCAGTTGATGTGCGAGTGTCGAGTCACTGTCTGTTCAATTTCCCGTTTTTTTTTTTTCAACTTTTCATCTGGCAAACGCCACAATTCCTTCCATATTTCTGAGTTTCCTATTGTGCATACAGTGATAATCGTAAGTTGGTGTCACATTGTATGCGGGAATATTAAATGGTCAAAAGGGCCTTTCGTCTATCCAAAGGTTGCGAATTGGTGGTTCCAAACATGCCTATATCACAAAAGTATATAGACTTGAAATTTACCGTTACTTGACAATAATATATGTGATATATATAAATATTATTTTAAAACAGTGTCGTGTTTATTTAATTAAAAAATAAAATATTCAGTGAAAATGAAACTCGAAGCAGTTCATAATGGATATGGCCAGGGCTCAGTCCAAAGAGGTAATTAATTATTTTGTGTATTTTGATGAAAATAACGTCTGTTGGTAAGTTATCTTTTAGGGAAGCTCAAACTCTTGATGTGTCCATGTAGAGTTGTTTAACCCATTCCCTCCCCACTGTCCTACTTTTAGGACACTATTCATTTTTTTTTTACATGTTAGGTCTTTTATTTTTATTATTTCTGATGAAAATCATATTTTTACAATATTTTTCTAATAAAATAATTTTTTTTCGCCCTAAAAAATGTTTACGTAATTTTAATGTATTTTTTTTCAAATTGATCATTTTTCTTACCTCGAGGAGAGCATTAAGTTCCGATTTTAAATACCGTAAAAGAAAAAAGTTACCAACTTCAAAGTACATAAAACTGATTTTTAGACCTCTACCAAATATATAACAAATAAAAACAAAATATAATTTGGGAACTTGTGGTATACATTCAAAATAAGCCGTACTCAGCAAGGAAGGTACTTTTTTATTTTATTTTTTGTCAAAATATTTTTTCTCAAC
>WUAW01026181.1:27346-45840 GCA_017165845.1 Thaumetopoea pityocampa | reverse complement strand
GCAGAGTGGCTATCCGCAGCCCACATTTCACCCCCGCGGGCAACGAGACGTGTCGGGTGGCAAACCACGACACCGCCATTTTATAAGGTTAAAAATGTTAAAGTTCCTCATAGCATTCCCGCTGCTTAATGGAGAGGAAAGGAAAAAGGATGAGGTAGGAAAGGTGTATTGAGGAAGGAATATGGAATTTTGGAATAGGATATAGGATACTGTTATCTAGGTAGGAGTAGGAAGAGACAGTAGTAGCTCGGGGGAGGCCCGGGGTCGCTTGTCCGTATACTTAAATCTATTTGCCGGACAGGCGAAAAGACTAAGTACTCCCTGATCTGACAGCTATTTTAGCGTTCTCAAAACTTAAAAGACTTTAAAAAGTTGCCACAAATTGATGTGAAATATATCACAAATCCGTCTCTCCCCGTGGATGATGTGAGAACCAGCTAAGGGATGTACCAGGGTAACGGGCAATAACGTTATCCTGTAATTCTATCACAATCTACTGCGATCTCCACTACGCCTGCCAAGCGTGGAGATTATGGGTAATTCCTATCATTTAAGGAGGAAGCCCAGTTCAGCGGTGGGCTTTTACGGGTTGGTGAAGAAGAAGATGTTACGTAATTATATATTACCAAGTGTCTTATTAAACGCATTCGGAACTGAAAAAAAAGTTCTTTCACTCCAAAAGAAATTCAGAGAAAGTGAGTTAAGTTTGCGTGCGTGGTGAAACGTGTCAATGCATCTGAGAAATATCGTTTCAAGCTTGACTTCTAAGAGGTTGCGCCCGGATTACATATGCGCAGCCTATTTTTTTTATCATATTTTTATTAATTCACTTTGCCGTATATATTTTGCTATTCTAAACTAACATTCCGATAATCTAGATCATTGATACCCAAAGTATATTGACCCCATAGGTCAACGAACTCCACTACAGTTAGCTAATAATTCAGTCACTTTAAATAAATCTACGAGACACAAAAGTTTGGAGACCTCTGGTCTAGATACTTGAAACTTTAAACATAACTCAGGATGACAGTGCAAATATAAGTCTGGATTAAGAATCTGAGTTAGTAATCCGGATTACTAATCCAGATAACATTTCACACATGCACACGCGCACGTACAAACGAACAACACATTGAAAAGCGGAAAAATATATATTTTAAGCAAATCTATACTATCATAAAATTGTTAAATGTTATTTTTTTTAAACCAAAGGTATTTTAAAAAAAACCTACTGAGATAGACTCATTAAGGGTTCTGAAACCAAATCCGACAATGTTTATTGTTTGTTTATTCGAGCTTCACGCAAAAACTAGAGGGTTTATTTTTGTCAAACTATTACAATCTTAAAGGTACTATTCCGACTTAAATATTGTGGCATGTTTCATCAAAATCGGTCCAGTAGAATTGAAGATACGGCTTGATCCCTATCTTAGCAGCCACCGTTAAGTTACGAGGGCTCAATAAAAAGTGGTTCTACGACTTTATTTAAATCTGTGATTGTTTCGGGATTTACCATCTAGCGGAAAATTGATATTCACACTGGCGGAGCCGCGGGCAATAGCTAGTAAAGCATATAAATAAATTAAATTTAAAACGAAATCTGGAACGCCGTCTACACTCATCACTAATATATTGCGTACAACCTAGGTTTTTCCATTGTTTTTTTTAAATCTGAATCATTTTATACTTATAAGCCCATTTCAAAAATGTGTTATATTACAAAATTTATTTTTAACACAGTTACTTTTGAATTTGCTTTTTACCACATGTTATTTTGGTCGCATAGTTTAGGAGAGTGCAAAAATATAAATTAATTTACACAGAAATGAATTATTCATTATTGTTATTCATTCATTACACGACAAATAACTTACTATTATGTAATGTATATGTATATCTCATAGTACAGTTATTACATACTTTTCATCTAATTTAATCTAGGCAGATTTACGACTACAAAGGCTTTCTGGAGTATTTAAGTTCGTAAGCAATCAGACCATGTTACGAGGCTCAACCACAACATAGGGCTTATAATTAAGCAAGATAATATTTATTCCTTACCAAAGTTTTAAATATACAATTTCATCATCAGAAGTTTTTTATATAGATAATATTTATATATGAATTAGAAAGTTTAACTAGGTACAGTCGCAGTAAGGTAATATATCTTCTTCTTTTTCTTCTTGGCGTTATTAATCCCGGCTTTCATTGCCAGGGTCCACCTTCCTATTAAGTTTTCTCCACTTTGCTCGGTCTTTGACATCCTTAATCTATACTAATATAAATCCATAATCTATACTAATATAAATGTAAGGTAATCTATCTACTGTAAAATTGTTAAATGTCAAATTTTCAAAAATCAATTATATTTAAAAACAAACTACTCAAATTGACTAATTAAGGGCTTCTGAAACCAAATCCGTCGATGTTTATTTGTTTGTTCGGGCTTCACGCAAAAACCAGTAGCTAGATTTTGGTTAAATTGTTACAGTTTTAAAATTACTATTCCGACTTAAATAATGCGGCATGTTTCTACAAAATCGGTCCAGTAGAATTGAAGATACAGCTTGATCCCTGTTTTAGTAGCCGCCATTAAGGTACGAGAGGTCAAGTAAAAGTGGTTCTTAGAATTTTTATATACATATAGATGTATATAAAAATTCTCGACACAATCATAGGATTGTGTCGGGATTTCCGATGTAGCTGAAAACCGACGTTCACGCGGGCGCAGCCGCGGGTAAAAGCTACATAAAAATCTTTGAAGATTACATTATAATTATGGAGCGAGCACATTTTACGAACGTCTGTTAATATTCTGCTATACGCAGTGATTTATGACTACTTGCTACTGTCAATAGTGTCATAATTTTGCTATCTTTCGTAGTTCAACCAAATGTTATTCAGCATGATGGTCCAGAAATAGTACGATTACAATGGATAATGTGACCTTAAACGTCTAATTTGCAAGTTACATAATGCGAAAATTGTATGCATATGTATGCATATGAATCACGTCAATGAGACTGAATTTAGCATAGCATACATAAAAGTCCTGTCACGCTTTCCGCCCTGGCGCATTCTGGTGGACATAGACCCGAGCGATGACAGAGCAGCGTAAGCGTGTCCATGCTCAAAATTAGGTGGCAGGATCGAAGACGCGCTCTCGAAAGGAGTTTGCGCGTCTCTCTGAAGAGCAATAAAGAACAGCGGCATGCGTGGCTAATGACGCCGTTACAACTTCAAGGTGCTGAAGTGCTGGAGGCAGCAAATATAAGGTTCCTCCCGAGAAGTGCTTGATTGTATGAGACATTAAGGGACATCGGTCTGTCATCCATAGTGGATCCGAAAACTCGTCTAAAATGTCGATTCCACCGTACAGTCTGTGACAATTCCAATAATCCGTGACTTGCGGTAGTCTTATTTGGGATGTTTCCAGTGTAAACAAAGAATAAATAATAGAGAAACGTCTGTTATGTTTGCATGCAACTATTGCGTACGTTTCAAGGAATTTTTAATGACAATCTGCCTTCACCCTTAACAATTTCTGGCAGTGTCATGAGTACATGACATGCAATAACTACATGATATGCTTAGCCTACTCATGCAATAACATAGAATTGTTTTCACTAGGCAAACCTGACTAAAACCTATTGGATACAGGATAATATTTCACTACTGATCAATGGGCTTTTATACCTAAAATAAGAAAACATGTCAGGAAACGGCAATAACACAGACGAACAATTGTGCCAGAGTCAAATACTTCCTAAGTATTTAGAGCATATCACGATGATACGGGCATCTTGGCTGAAGAGCATTACAATGAAGATATCGAATTATATAGGCAGTTCATGAAAGCACTTCCACAATTCGGTACAGAACTTCAGTATAGAACTTTAGCTACCAGCAGAACTTGAACGCGATACACTTTTGTGTCTTGTGTTGTGTTTTGGAGTACCAGAAGGCTTGAGAAGAAAAGTGAAATGAAAGTCATAGTCACATGACGGAAGAAAATATTCGACCCAGTGAATTCGAAGAATTTCGAGGAATGAAAGGAAGTCTGAAGTTGTAATTGTTCTTATAAAGTGATTACATGCAAGAATAACTATTCCACATATAGAATTGCGAGAACATCGAGAAGTTCTTCGAAAGTGAAGCATATGTTATTAATCTACCCAGATTGGACCAATTCCTTTTTTCTAACAATGGAATTGCTTGGGACGATCATGTCCTTAGAGAGGTTAGTCTGACACCAATGACGTTGTTATAGAAAGTAATCTGTGTGTGTAAACAAAACAAAAAATTCAAGAGCAACAAAAGAATTACGAAATGAAAATCTAGGTTTTGATATTTGTTACATTCCACAGGGTACACAAGCAAGCTACCTTGCACTTAAAGGACAGTTCACTGGAAAGTGAGCTCAAGAACAGATCGAAGGACCAAGAAGAAGAAAAGTGAAAATAGTAGGACATTGTGAAGTAGTAAAGTGATCGTTTAATGTATAGTGTGTGCAGTAAGACTGTTCTACGCGTACTGTGTACGCGTAATGAGGCCTACAGCGCGTGCGATAGAGCTATTCGTTGGATGCTGTGTAATTCGAAACAAGTTAAAATATCGGAACTTAGTACGGGTCTCATAAGTGTACTGCGATTCAGACTCAGCCTCCCTGTGTCCAAGTCAGTAAAGCGCTGCTCTCGTTAACAGTTGTATCCTTTCCTTCCCCATACTCACTCAACGAAACAATGCTATAATACTAAAGTGAGTTTTGTTGAATTGACTTTTTTTTTAATTTTTACTTTGTGTTAATCTTTGAGATTAATGTTTTTTTTTATTTTATTAGTGTATTATATCAAAGTAGACTAAATTGATAAAACATTCAAAAATTAAACTTCTCATTCTTTCTCTCACTCACTCACTCACACACACTCACTAACATTATTTTTGTTTGGAAACAAAACATAGTGGAAGTAAAGTTGTAAAAAATCATTTTAACTCTGGAAAGGACACCGACTTTAAATGCAATATCGGTGAATACTTTTTAAACACAAACTACATTATTATTTAACAATAAAAAAAAATGAAAATCAAAACCCTATTCGTATGTTAATATATCGTAATATATTCTGTTTGTGTATCTGTTAGCTTTCGTTTCACGTTTGGTGTGCACAAAAATATGGTCAGTCACTCTCCAATACCTAATTATCAATTCAATGTGGAAACAAGTTGTATTAAATTTTGTTCTACTAGCTTTTGCCCGCGGCTCCGGCCGCGTGAATATCTGTTTTCCGCTACATGAGAAATTCCAAAATAATCATAAATTTATATAAAAAAACCTATAGAACCACTTACTTGAGCTCTCGTACCTTAACGGCTGCTACTAAAATAGTGATGAAGTATCTTCAATTCTGCTGGACCAATTTTTGATAAAACATGTCGCAGTATTTAAATCGTAATAGTTCCTTTAAGCCTGTGGCAGTTTGACCAAGTTCTACCCGCGGTTTTTGCGTGAAGCTCGAACAAACAAACAAACATCTACGGATTTGATTAGCCTTTAATTAGTCGATCAGAGTAGTTTTTTTTTAAATATCTTTGATTTAGAAAAATTTGACAATTGACAATTTTCTAATAGTATAGATATATACGTAATACATATACTTACGCCGATATCCCGTGGCGGTAGACAGAGACCACATGCTATTATTATGTATATTTGGTTCGCCACATCCACACACGTATAACATATATTTTATGTCGGTGAAGGGTGTTACATACTACACCTTACCTTTTGGAAACAAGTTGTTAATTTGTCACTGTAGGTTTTCCTTGTATTCAATGCTAGGCGCGATTCCCTTGGTGGGTATGTAGGGGGACTCTGAATGATTTTAGTGTGTGTGGGGTCTCACTGCACGTGGTTTCCTCGGTACGGCGCAATGCGGTCAGGCTTATATCCATTCATACAAAAAAATTACTTGTTTGAGTGTTCCAACACTTCCACTCATATTCACTTCCATTCATATTCACTTACACTCATATTCACTTCCACTCATATTCACTTCTATTCATATTCACTTACACTCATATTCACTTGCACTTCATTATAATATTACAAAAGTATTTCAGTTACATTCCTAAAATGCCAATACACAGTTCAAAATATATGAAAATATTTATAATACAAAAAAAAATTGCACAGTTACAAAAAATTCGAGGTTCGGTTGTATTCATGTAACCCTTTTTAAATAATCATCATCATCATCTCCAGCCTATATTCGTCCCCACTAGAGGCGCACGGACCTCCCCTGATTTAGGAGGGGGACTAGGCAGTAGTCTACTGTGCTGGCCTAGCGCGGGTTGGTCTTCAAATAATAACTAAAATAATTACCGTGAATAAAATAAAATTAAATCTGAGAACGTACATGTCAATACAGACAACCACTATTTGCTAGATTTAAAGGAAATTGGATACTAAAAATTTACATTTTAAAATACAACAACATTTTCATGTATACTATAGTTTTCTTATTTTTTTTGTCATGTACTACTACTCATGTCATGTCACTGTCATGGACTACTATTTATTTAATACTCCATTCTTAAAGCTGATTTCCTAGTGGAGATTTCATAGTAGGTTACGTCGCGGTCCTTGTGAATTTGTAAGAACAAATTTGAGTTTATGGTGAACTTAATCCGCAATAAAGAATAAAGAATTTCGCAATAAAGAATTTTGAATTTGAATTTGAAAACTTGTTTCAAGTCATACTGAATATTTAAACGTACGTCTCCTTTATGTTTTTTCCTCTACTTTAAA
Source organism: Thaumetopoea pityocampa (assembly GCA_017165845.1). Classification (NCBI taxonomy): domain Eukaryota; kingdom Metazoa; phylum Arthropoda; class Insecta; order Lepidoptera; family Notodontidae; genus Thaumetopoea; species Thaumetopoea pityocampa. Next base: position 39,029 of record WUAW01026181.1, on the reverse strand, counting down.
CACTTGAAAATGCTTTTAATTTACATCAAGCATTGGAAATGTTGGCACTATTGAGCGAATAAAATTCAGTGTTTTTTTTATCTATACTATTATAAAATTGTTAAATGTCAAATTTTCAAAAGTCAAAGATATTTAAAAACAAACTACTCTGATAGAATTTGAGGGCTTCTGAAACCAAGTCCATCGATGTTTGTTTGTTCGTTCGAGCTTCACGCAAAAACTAGCGTTTAGATTTTGGTCAAACTGTCTGTCAAAGGTACTATTCTGACTTAAATACTGCGGTATGTTTAATTAAACATTAAAGCACGAGAGGACAAGTGGTTGTACGGTTTTATCATATAAATCTACTATGATTGTTTCCGGATTTCCCATGTAGCGGAAAACCGACATTCACGCGGACGACGACACGGGCAAAAGCTAGTCATATATAATTTTGTTTTTTCAAAACAAATCTGTCTTAATCAATTCCAAACTAGTAGTCCGAGTGTACTTAGACAATAATTGTTTTTTTATTCACAGATGATGTTCACGATGCGGTCACACCACATGCTCACAGACGTAGTATTAGAAGTTGGCAACGAATTGTTCCATGTTCACAAAGTCGTACTTGCTGCGGGGAGTCCCTACTTTAAAGTAAATAGTTTTTTTTATATAAGAAGGGGCAAACGGGTGAGCGGGTCACCTGATGGTAAATGATTTCCGCTACCCATAGACACCCGTATCACTAGATGGATCGCAGGTGCGTTGCCTGCCTTTATAAAATTGTATGCGCGTTTCTTGATAGTCCCCAAGTCGTATCCGTAGAAAAATTATGATTCTTCATCATATCAGCCCACAGACTGCTTCCGAGCAGACGGGTGTTATGTCTTGACGGAGTCTGCTACCGACCCGATGGTTAATGTCGATACTTTGTATATACGCTAATACGCTATCAACCGCTGCGACGGATGAGAGACCGCGGTGAGTCCGGACGTGTGCTGCGAGGAACTGTTGGTCCATTGAGGCGGATGAGTGTCGTACCAAAGAACCAGGTAGCATTATGGGAAGACTGCGTACGGTCCTGATGAGGCTGAGGTCTAGCTTGCTGTGAACTGTTGTTGATGGATTCTTATAGCACGGTGATGTAATATGATTTTTCAGAAGGTTGCTTGATGTTCAGTGCAGGGTTCACCAGTTATCATCATTATCATTATAAAATCTCATAGAATTCCACTGCTGGACATAGGCCTCCTGTAATGATCGCCACACCGGGCAGCTATGAGCCACCTGCATCCACGACCTTGTTGTTTTGTAAATTAATCGTCAATAATCGTGAGCAATATTGCAACATAGCAACATTGCAATATAACAACATTGGAATAAAACTGTGAGAAACATAGCAAAGTGACCGTATTTTTTAAAAGCAATAGATCTGCGGAATTTTGCGTGATCAAACTGTTATTCTTCGGATTGACTTCAAAACTCCCAAGAAGCAATAAAATGTGATACACCGATTGTTAACTTGAAGAATATTGTATAATTTCAAAAATATGTACACTCGACACTGGCAGAAATGGCGCGAATTTGCAGCCGATTGCCATTAACAAGAAAAGAAGAAGATGCTTTATAGAATTCAGGTTTCCACTATACAAAAATAATAACCCTGTATTATTGATTTGCCCCACAGGCGATGTTCACGAGTGGCTTAAAAGAATGCGAGATGTCGAGGGTGCGGCTCCAGGGGGTGTGTCCGTCCGCCATCGCGTGGCTCGTCTACTTCCTGTACACGGGCAAGATCCGGATAACAGAAGTGACCGTGTGCCAGCTACTGCCAGCCGCCACCATGTTCCAAGTAAGTATAACACTCTCAGTTTACACAATATTTTTAAAGGCGTTATTTTGCAGTTTTGACTGCAACCCGAGTGAAAACAACACTTGGAGTTTTGTTTTAATGTTTTATATTAGTTTAATATGATATTTAATGTATTAATTAGGCGTGTTTTGTATATTAATCGTCAGTAATCGTGAACAATATTGAAGCATTGGAATAAAACTGTAATATAGCATGGTGACCGTATCTTTCGAGCCAATAGGCCTGCGGGAGTTTTGCCTGGTCAAAGTGGTATTCGTCTGATTGGCTTCAAAACTCTCAAGAAGCAATAAAATATGACACACCGATATTTTATTGTTAACTTGAAGATATACATTCGACACTCGCTGAAATGGCGCGAAAACGCAACCGATTGCCACTATGAAAAATAGAAAAAGAGAGGGCTTTATTTACTTTTATTCTCCCTGTCTCTCTTTGTCATTTATATTTTTCCTCTTTTCGTCCTAAAAATTATATCAGTAAGCAATATAGTCCATAGACTAACAAATTTTATTTCACGCCTAATTTAACTAAAACATACTTCTTAACGACGTTTAATCTAACTAAAGGGCATACTGACCCAATAACCTAATAAAACAATTTTGTGAAACCAACTACCGAATAATTATTATTCAGCAATTAAAATAAGTGCACAGAGTATACACTCACTATGGATAAATTAATATTATTTGAAAATACAAGTTTAAAAACGTCCAACACTTATTTATTTATTATTCAGTTTGTTTACCTGTCATTCTTGACAACTTGGTCATGACTAAGCACTATCACTATGTGTCAAAAGTCTCCGGAATATATAATTAAAAAAACTTGCGTAAAAGATGTTTTAAATTTTATTCTGTAGGTTGGTAGTTTGAGTTACTGCGCCAAATTTGAGAGAGATCGTTCACTTATTTTTTTCATTTTTTTTATAATGGCAATCGGTTGAAAATTCATCATTTATGCCAGTGTCGAGATTTTTATTTAATTTGTATAATATTCCTTCGAATTAACAATAAAATGCCGGTGTGTCGCATTTTGTTGTTTCTTGAGAAAGTTTTGCCGTCAATCCGACAAATACCACAATGACTAAGTGAAAATTCTCGCAGACCTATTGCCTTCAAAAATCACTGGTCACGTTTCATTATTAGTCACAGTTTTATTGTAATGTTTCAATATCGTTTACAATCATTGACGATGGATAAACTAAAGAAAAAACATTTATATGTCACACATCAGAATAAACCACTAAATAAAACACATTGGTGCTGAGTCTGTTGTAACAGAAATTAACTAAATTTAGTCTCTTCCTATATTTTTCTAATGTCAAACACCAAAACGAGATAGCTACAATTTTGGTGCTGTCGATTTCCTTTCATCATCATTATCATCATCATCCCCAGTCCATATCGTCCTCACTACAGGGGCACAGACCTCCCCTGATCAGGAGGGGTATTACCGCGCGGGCCTAGTGCCGGTTAATAGACTTCACATACCCATGTGGGCATGCAGGTTTCCTCACGATGTTTTCCTTCTCCGTTAAGTACATTGGTGTGTACAATATAGATCATACATGAATTGCACAAATAATAACTCAGTCTTACGGGACCGGGAGCGAACCCATGACCCTTCAATCGTAAGGCGTGTCTAAAACCACCACACCACCAATGCACTCAGTTTCGTTTACACACGTCAAAATTAAAAGATTTTGACGCGATCTCGGAACATACTGACTAAAGATACGCAAAAACGCAACATTTTTTTTGAACCGTTTAACAGAAAGTTAGGTCGGTACTCGCTATAAATGTTTGCTATCTCGTTTTGGCGTTTGGCATTAGAAAAGGATAGAGAGAGACTAAATTTAGTTAAGTTCTGTTACAACAGAATCAGCACCGATATAATAAAACACTAAACCAAATCTCCCGGTGATGCGTCGCTCGGGTTACCGCCAAAACTAAGTCACTTATTTTGTTTTTGTAAATACTTTGACTCTCTGCAATTTTATGATGTAAAGTGCAATGTATGGCGATTATTAGAGGAGGGCTCATGCCCGGCTATAGACGTCTGTGGACTGATATGATGGTGATCTTGAAAAAATTAATTGCTCGCCTCGATATTTCTCGGCATCTATTTCTGTTCGTTGTAATTTTTTTTTTATATAGATGAGTCGGCAAATAAATATTGATTGATCCCGGCAACACATGTTCGATCTTCTAGAAAGATTAGCTTTTTTTGTTCTTATGTGTTTTTATTGGTCCATCGTAAAGGATTTTAATGATTTCTTCTACTTCGGCCTTCACAATAAAATTCTATGAATATATTGATAACCTTATAAAGTTGACGTGAACCCGAATAGAATTCTATTACGACTGTTGTGGTCCTAAACGGCCTTGAGAGCATTATATAAAAGTATTCAGTATGGCCTTTGGGGATTCGGACATAGTCCATATTTGTTCGTACCATTAGAGGGCCGACCTCTCGTCATCTCCTGATCTCCATCAGGTCATAGTGTATCATAAGATACTTTATGCAGATTTAGATTCAGATTCATATTCTTTATTAATACAAACAAACCTAGCTAATTACAGGCGTTAGAATATATTCAAATTAGTACAGCTATATTCAACCAGATATAAATAATTCTTTATACTAAGATTCAACCAAATTGCCATGCGAATTTATAGTTATAATTAAATATAATGAAAATATAATACAATTCTACAAATTAAATTTATTGTAAAATTAGATGAAATAATAATAACAGTGTCTTAACAAATTATCGTCATGAAGTCATCCTGTTCCGCCGAGCAAATGCCGTCAACAATATAGACCGTGCGCATGAAATGAATATCCAGCTGTACAGGGATCGTTTACCCCTTCGAACTCTTGCACATTAGTATACTATACCTTGGGCCACATTGTGCTCAACCCTGGGGATTCTTCTTTATCGCACATTTCATTTCTGAAACGCTTTGACTGCGACGTTTTCCAGCTCCCTACACGCCACTCTATCTTCGGCTGGTTTCAGAGCAATTGGTTGTTGAAACCCATAATGGTCTTAATTTAATCGGACCAGTGGATATTTGAACAACCTCACGGTCTTTTTTTCTATCTCCCGTATTATATCCCATTTAATCCAGATTATTATTGGCAGTGTGACCAAAATAGCTAAGGACTCGTTAGTAACAAATAGTGGACAATCTAGTTCGATCTTAATTTGGTTGTGAATGGATTCGTTTGTTGTATATGCTGTCCAATATCTATGCGCAATATTTCCTCCAACACCACATCTCAAGTCTCGATCTTTTTTGCGATCTTGTAGGATTAGTCTTATTACATTTAATAAACAATGCTATCATACAACAGTAGCAATCTACACTTAATGTAGCTTTGTGCCGACAGATATCGAACGTGATAGACGCGTGCTGCGCGTTCCTCGAGCGCCAGCTGGACCCGTCGAACGCGATCGGCATCGCCAACTTCGGCGAGCAGCACGGGTGCATCGACCTCAAGAAGAAGGCTAACCAGTTCATCGAGAGGCACTTCACACAGGTGATTATTGTAAACTAGCTTTTCCCGCCGCTTCGCCATTTTATATATCCCACAGAAACTGTAGGTGCAAATGTCTCGAATAAAGTACTTTTATTGGTGCTAAAACTTTGAGTGAACAAGGGGGAGTGGTCATAACCGTCTATGATCTACCGCTAAATAGCATTACTCCAGTATTTCAGTTAAATGGTAAGTTACATCCCCCACTAAAAGCATAACATCTCACCCCTCAAGAGTATAAATTCACCTATTTTAGGATCGTAAAAGCAGGTATGTCAACTTGTTTGGAATTTTCCGTAGATGTATATTCTAACCATTAGGTGATAGAAAAAACCACTCTCCGACTTTAAAATATATTCTTCCAGAAAACGGTCGGTCCGTCGCCCGATTGATATGTTAAAGACAGACAAACCAACAAAATTATTTTTTGTATTTATAAGTGATTCTGGAGGCTATGGGAACGATAATTGACCACAGACTCTGATCAAACCAGGATGATGTTGGAGGAAAGAAGTGTTCTCTATTTACTTTAGAGGATCTATAATCACTATGGAATGATTATTGGATTAAGAGGCCCTCTATAACTTTGGAGCGCAAGCAAAAAAAAAATACTATTGCAAACATCAAATGAGGCAAAAACATGGGTTTCCCAATCATTAGTGATAATGTGACAAACGATTTTTATTTATTTATTTAAATTTATTACGCGATGTGCAAAGGCGGACTTAATGCTTGAGTCACTCTCTGTCAGGTTACTTTTGGGGGGTAATATTGAAATAGTAAATTAGTTCCAAATTAAAGTTTATCATACAAACACGTAAGAGTGCTGACGAACCGGTCGTATAGAAACTACAGAAAACCAATTTTCTTTACACATATTTACTCAACGATCCCGATTTACCGGCCTCATTAAATATGTCTATCTAAACGGAACAGTATGGTAGTACCATAAAAACAAGCTACACGGCTTTATTCGTGGATGCATATGGGTGCTAAAAACGCCTATTAAAACAGATTGTATCAAAAACCTAGTTGCACTACGTGTAAGGTTGAAAATATAATGACACACGAACTCATGTTATCTCACTCATAACATCTGTATTCTGACGAACGACACAATAGCGCGCTCACGTTCGATCAATGGCCAACGAGGATTTTACCCGCAAAAACTGTTATGTCTTATAATTGACTGAAATAATTAGGAATCTTCCAAAAAATGCTTACTGCGCACGTACGTCGTTGTAACTTATTTTTGTGGTGCTACTGTAATGTTATATAAATCTCTCTTACCTTGCAGTTTTCTCATTTTTATTAACATTTTTTATGAAACCTTTGCTTTTTTACTTCATACCAGTATTTTAAGATTATTCTAATTAGCGTCGCTTCAATTCCCGATCTTAAATACCTAAATATTATATAATAATATTAACTATAACATATGAAATCCCTTTTCAATGTAATTTTTTTCCAAATTTGGTTTATACAAATGTCTGAATGTTGTCCTGTGCATTTTAATGTATAGATAACTTTGTGAATAACAAGTTATACAAGTATTTAATTTCCATCAACATTATATAAAATACAAGTCACCGTCAGTGACGAGTTTTTTTTAAGCCACGATATGACTGGCGAAACATACCGTTTCGGTTCGAAAGGTATTTAGTGTTGCCTGTGCAAAACCGAGACGAGACTCACCAATTCTTGGTTTAGCACCAGTAAATCAGCTTTTACACTTATTGCAAGAATCTCGCAAGCCTTGCGAGACTTAATCAATATTATCGAACTAGGTTCTGTTCTTATCAAGTGGCAAGCTAGTGCTGTTCAGCTTTTATATAGAACTAAAACCTGCGGCTTCGCTCTATGATGGTGATAATAATGATCCAAGGCCTATCTCCATTCTCGATATCGTGTCTATCTTTCTGCCGATTTTGCGCGCTAGACCAAGCGTATTTTTAGGCAACACTAAAAATATTGTATTTATTCACATAAGATTACATAGATCTTGAACAAACTTAAAAACAGGTCTTCCTAGTGTTATTGATTTCGAATTGGTTTCCAGAGTCCATGTTTCTACTCAATCTATTCCACTGCTCAATGTTCAATATCTTCAATAGTCAGTCCATTGGCTTCCACATCCAGCTGGCACTATTTTATATAATAATGTAATATTAACTAACATACACTTTCACACACATTGATCTAGTCCCAAACTAAGATTCTCTGTATCTGGAGATATTCGGATTCTCGTAATCTGTATATACATACTTACGTAAGTTTGACGAAAATAAGTTATGTTGACAGACACTCTGAGACTTTGACATTTTGAGATCCGTATACTAAAAAAAATAAATTTTTTGGTGAAATATTTATTTCAACAAACAAGTAATTAATTATAAACAAGTATTTAAGTACAAACTTATGTATCAACCTTTGTCAACCCGTACTGCTAGTTGTACAATACACTTTTTGCAAAATAGCAAAAAAAAATAATTTTCATTCTCAGCACACGATTTACATATAAATCGGCATGTATAAAAAACAGCAAATATAAAACTATTATTTAAATAAATTATCTTCATATGTGTGATGTTTTTATAATGCACTATTCCAGTCTTAAAGGAACCAGAGCTCTTTTCAAAAAACTGATGATGTAATGTATTTTGCTCCTATGTTATTCCTATTGATAACAGGTTATCTATACTACATATAATAAAATCGTAACTGCGAAAATATTTACTCATATATATATATGGTATATATCACAAAAATCTAGTGAACGAATTCGGATAGGGTTCTTACTAAACTAATCAACTAGTTAGCATATAAAAATACATTCATTCGAATTTGAGACTGGTGTTTTGTAGTGAAACACAAATTATCTAAACCGCCATGATAAAGTATTGCAAAAAGATATTGAACTAGCCGTTGCCCGTGCCTCCGCCAGCATGCAATTACTCATGAAATGCTAAGTTCAACGCTAACTACAACACAAAGCTGCTGCGTCAGCACTCATAGTTGTAAGTAATTATAACTATTTTATATAATATTAAGTTAGTCTCAGACCTTTATCCTGAAGTCTCTCTCTCCGATTCCCAATCGCATAAGTCTCTCTCCGTTTCCTGTATTAGTTCTATTATTCTAACTCCAATTGTATTTCTATAATTAAAATATTTTAAATGAAATCCAATTTGTAGTTATTAAAAAGACTCTCTCCGTTTTCCGTACTAGTTCTATTATTTAAATTCCAATTCTATTTCTATATTTAAAATATTTTAAATGAAATCCTATTTGTAGTTATTAAAAAGACTCTCTCCGTTTTCCGTACTAGTTCTATTATTTAAATTCCAATTCTATTTCTATATTTAAAATATTTTAAATGAAATCCTATTTGTAGTTATTAAAAGTGCTTAAATAGTCCCTTTTTTTAAAAAGTCATTACCGAACCGTCCCGTTGCTTTATAATTTCAACAAAATCCGAAAATATTACGACCGGTAATCCGAAAGAAATTGATCTGCTACAGCGCCATCTAGTTATAGGTCAAAGTAAAATTGATAGCATGGATATAAATCGCCTAAAAACTTTCTTCTTTTTCATGAGCTTTTCAGCTCTTAGATGTTTTTCATGCTGATCAGTCAAACGGTTAAAAGTAATCAAGCTCACACGTACGGATTTCCAAAATTGTTTTATTTTTTCACTATCCTTTTCACTACTAGTGTACATTTGAACAAAAGTGAATATTTTAACAGGTATGTCAAGAGGAAGAATTTTTACAACTGACACCACAAGAGCTAATCTGTTTGATTCGCAAAGACGAACTCAACGTGAGAGAAGAGAGAGAAGTGTATAACGCAGTGTTAAGTTGGGTAAGTCGTATGTTAAATTAGTGGTTTATAGTTGGCGCCATGTTATTCAGTTTTAGTTAGACCCCCTGCTAATAATGAATTTATGCGAATTCATCAACTTCAAATGTGTTTTGGCGAGTTGGCGTGGAACCCTTGCAGGTCATCGTAGACCCCTGGGAGTCGATATAGACCAATTTGAATATCAGTGGTTTAAACTTCATCCCAGAGAGTGATCTTTATGGTCTCAGCTTACAGTCAGTATTGTACAAGGGGCTAAATTAAGTCTCGACTAGCACAGGGCCAAACGAGAATGAGTGGGGGCGCTTCATAAATTGATCGCAATCCCTACCGACCTGTTTTACTGAAGACTTCTGCTTTGAGTGTCGAACAGAATCGGTTAACCCTTCGAGACAGCGAGTATATTCGAAGACAGTCCCCGGGAGCGAAATTTCCTTTTTTTCTCATATAATTGATTTTTAATAAAAAAACTTATTTACTATGGAAATCGCCCGATTCGTAAGTGAATTCGCATAAATAAGATAATTGCACATTATTATTATTGCACACACGGGGATGCAACCTGTCTTACAGCCTCGGAAATCAGTTGCACGCACGGTGTGCAGTCTCGTGTAGGTTGATACATTTTGGTTTGAAACTGATATCAGAGAGATATTAGCTATTACGTCAGAACTGATAAACGTTCATAATGAATACATTGTACTCTCGAAGAGCGCTTTCATACATTCTTTTAAAACTTTAGAGGTTTTAATATTTTTTTTATTTTCTCTAGATATAATATTACAGGTGATAAGGTTATGTTATGTTAACGTTATATTATGACATCGTTATGTTTATTTAAATAAAAAGATATAATTTGAGATCCACATATAAGAATAAATTTATATCAATAAATATATATTTTTTTATAATAAAAAGTAGATACTAATCTGCGATTTCGCAGATCGCATTATGCGATCTACGAGAGACCATATAATGCGATAAGACCGATCAATGTACATTTTCTACATCTTGTTTATTATGTTTGAAACATTTTTTTTATTAGTTAGCAATAAAGAGTACCCTAATTAATCTATTTTATACCTACTTCGAAGCTAATCAGTCAAATTCTGGATGTAGGCGACTTTCAAGGCTCACTAACCTACTGCAACTATCCTGCGCACACCGTCACCCCATTTAACAAAAAATGCGCTCAGTGATAACAAGAGCGTATCGCCATGTCATTGTTCTATTAATTGGGCGCGATAACGTTCCTCCAGTTTGGTTCAACGACTTTGTTTCTTTGTCATTGAACGATGTGGGTATTTTCGCTATCGATGTTATCATTTAGATAATACTAGCTGATTCCTGCAGGTTCGCACGCCTCGACAATGCAATGATGATAAGGATAATATTTAGTCTGTACCCTTATCGAAACTGTGAGGAAAACCCCACCAGAATTCGTTAAGTAGTTTTGCGTGATGCCATGACGTACGTTTTCGACAGTTCCGCTTTATATTTATTTATTATTTGATAAACATACGGCATTTAGATAATATAAAAAGTTTATAACATACAAAGTATATATGTATATACAAATTAAGTTTCTACAAGTCACACATGCACACCAGAAAAAAAAACAAAGATATATACTTATAAAATATATATGTGTGTGTGTACGCTTGCGCGCGTGCGTGCGTGCGTCCGTGTGTGCGTACGTGCGTGCGTGCGTGCGTACGTGCTTGCGTGCGTGCGTGCATTTGTATGTGTGTGTGTATATATACACGTGTGTGTGCACGCACACATATACGTCAACGGGGAAGGAAAACTTCATGAGGAAACCTGCATTCCCGCACGGGTGTATGATGTCTATCAATCCGCACTATGCCAGCGCGGTAGACTATGGCCTAAACCCCCCCCCCCCCTCCTGATGAAGGGGGGTCCGTGCTCCTGTTGTGGGGATGATATATATATCTTTTGGATGTACTGAAGTGCATCGACCGGTACCGTTGCACTCGCTCGCGCCTATCTGTGATAACGTTTTGTGTAATCATGACTCGTCATTAACATTGTAGATATACCTTGCCTTATCAAATTCAGTAAATCCCCACAAATTTGATTGTCATCTATTGACGTGTTTAACTAAAGTCAACAGATAACCGAATTTGGCGAATTTAATATTATTATTAATAATATTTACTGGTTGTTATTATTGCACGAAAAGGTGATTTGTTTATGCTATTTTTTGTCTTCGTGTGTTTTGCATAAATGTGTTGCTAATATTAACAATATGTACAAGGGGCTAAATTAACTGTCGACTAGCACAGGGCAAAACAAGAGTGAGTCGGGGCGCTTCATAAATTGATCGCTTCATAAATTCATAAATTGATTGACCGACGACCTGATGAGGATCGCTGGGTCTCGTTGGATGCAGGTGGCTATGGACTA
>WUAW01026181.1:8199-20675 GCA_017165845.1 Thaumetopoea pityocampa | reverse complement strand
GAGCCGCTCGCTCGACCAGTATGAGCATAATTGTTCAACCACAATGGAGCCGCTCGCTCGACCAGTATGAGTAAACTCATTCGACCAATATGAGCAATTAAGGTATCATCATAACCACACCTATTCGTTGCCGCTTCGAGCCTTTGTTTTAATGGACTTAAAATTACGAATTACTACTTCGTTACATTTTGAATTTTAACAGTGTAAAATAAAGTTGATTTTTAATTACTGTAAACATAATATAGCTTTGTAGTCGCTAGTTATTCGGCACAGTTTAGTTTAAAGAAGTTACCAGATAACACTTTGCCGTACTATACTCAATCGCACCGCCTGTTCCGTGTTGTCACGCGCGCTGTTCTACCGACTAACGATAATAACAGTATACACAGTGGCGGATTTACCAGAAGATTGAGTACGCTTCAGACTAGGGTTACAGTCTTACGTTTCTAACTAGTTTGACCCTTTGCGTTCTGGACCGTTTTCGCGTGGACGAACCAGCAACTCGAGAAGAACGAAAATGCAGGCCGCTTCATGGTTACGCACTAATTTCAGATAAGAAAACCACTTCTATTGGGAAAGGGGATTATGTTATCTTCGTCAAATTGTACAGAAAGAGCTTAGGAATTCCCAATTTCCGTACTGAACGAAGTGATGAGCGAGACTCACCTCTGAAATGCAAAGGGTTAAAGGTACTATTCCGACTTAAATACTACGGCATGTTTCATCGAAATTGGTCCAGTAGAATTGAAGATACAGCTTGATCCCTGTTTATTTGTCACCGTTAAGGTACAAGAGTTCAAGTGGTTCAAAGGCTTTATATATAATTTTATGATTGTTTCGGGATTTCCCATTTAGCGTAAAACCGATATTTACGTGGGCGGAGCCGTAGGCAAATGCTGGTTGTAAAATAAAACCATTTTCGAACTTCCAACACATACTGTGACGCAATGTGGTGCGCAGGCGTGGCCGCAATGAGCCAGTACATCTACGTGGTGGGCGGGTACGACGGCTCGCAGCAGCTCGCGTCCGTGGAGCGCTACGACACGGAGCGCGACGTGTGGGAGCCGGTGGAGCCCGTGCTCCTCGCGCGCTCGGCGCTCTCGCTCACCGTGCTCGACAACAAGCTCTACGCGCTGGGTATTATTTTTTTAACATATTTATAGCCAGTCATCCATATTTTTTATAGCTAGACATCATCCCCAGTCCATATTCGTCCTCACTACAGGGGCACAGACCTCCCCTGATCAGGAGTGGGATTAAGCTGTAGGTCTACCATGTTAGCATATTGTGGATTGGTAGACTTGCGTGCATGCAGGTTTCTTCACGAAGTTTTCGTTCCCCATTGACTTCATTGATGTCTATAATGTAGACTGTAAATGAATTAGAAATAACTCAGTGGTGTGAGACCAGGATCAAACTCGCGACCTTTCGATCGCGAATCATGTCTATAAACACTACACCACCAATGTCCATATGTACAATGTACATGTAATTTAAGCCAGTACTTGACTACAATTCCACCTGGTGGTAAGTGGCGATGTAACCTAGGGTGGTAAAACGTACCAGCTTAATAAAAACCTATTCACTTTTGTCTTAAAGACACCCACATTACTTATATACACTTCATACACTAGTGGTATATAGGCGAAATTAATGAGTAAGGAATTTTCTACCAGTCGACCTTTATATGTTGCTGTCATCACATAAGGTAGATTAAGTATCTGACGTAAAATAAAGGAGTATGAAACACATGCTTATCTAAAGCTCATAAATATAGGTATCAAAACTGCTTGTGTACCATTTTCCACTCAAGAGAATTTCTTCGACATTGTCGCCTGTTCTGGATGCTATATTACATCATTGATACCCAAAGTGGTCTATATAGACCCTCAGGTATCCACGATAACTTCACTATAGTTAGAAATTGAAATCTTCCAAAGTGAGTAGTACTATACCAGCTGTCAAAAACACATTTGAAGTTGATGAATTTGCAAAAAAAATCAATATTAGCTAAGCATAGCAAGTGTTATAAGAGACAAAACAGTTTGGGGACCTCTGGTCTACATCAAATACGTATATAACACAAAATGTGCTACTTTAATTTTAATATTGGCAGTATGTCTTTGTACCTTCGCTTGTATTTAATGTCAACACTAGTTAAAATTACGTTAACCTGTCAATGTTTCACTTGTAGGTGGTTACGACGGTACATCGTTCCTGAACATCGTGGAAGTGTACGACCCGGCGACCAACGCGTGGTCGAGCGGCACTCCGCTCACGTCCATGCGGTCGGGCCACGCGTCGGCCGTGTGCTACCAGCACGTGGCCCCGCCCTCCGATACTGCCGCACCGACGCCCACCGTCATCAAGAAAGTCGGGAAACGACCCTCCGGATCCGGATCCTCGGTGTCCGGATCGTCAAATTTATCAAGAAATGACGATATACCCACAGCGAACAATATAATAGGAACGTTATCGAACCCTCGCGGTCATAGTGATTACATGTAGCGTTGCGATGTGAATAACAGTGATGTGTGCGTTGGGGTCCGTGACTCGAGCTCCTCGGTGGTGCGGTGTAACATGTGTATCATGAATATCCGGAGTGTTTGTTCAAGACAGTAATTGTTTGGTAACGGTAAGAATTTAAACCGATACTGAATATTATATAATACACCAAGAACAGACACGCAACTGACTAAAATAAAATGAGACGCATAACGGATTTTGTTGCATTTTCTAAGTGGTCATCTTGTGTTTCTAAGTTATATTGAACACTCTCAAAGTGATTCCAATGGATTGTAAGAAAGTTTCATCTTTATATGAAATGGAACATGATAAGAATTCTGATCTGACGTGAAGCCTTTACAGTATGTTAAACATAAAGCACTGACAGATGACAAATTAATATTGACATTTAAGCAGAGTGTTGCAATTGGCTGTAAAATTCCACGTGTTTTTTTACTTTCGTTTTTAATTTTGTTATATATGTTTTATTTTCTATTCTTGAGTGCGCCTGTAATGTTTAGCTCTGATGTTGCTCAGTTAAAAATTGAGTATATTCATATTGGTCAACAAATTATTATTTACTGTTTAAAAAATTATCTGTATTTGCTATAATATATTCTGGTCATTCGGAATTGTTGTTAAATGATGGGGCCTTAACATATAAATTGGAATTGACATTACTAAGTGATATCCTACGACTTTTAACAGCTACTAAAGTCTCGAACATCGAAGATTTTAAAAACTATAGAAGAATATTAGAAAAATATTTGTCAAAATAAATTTTCTGGAAACAATATCTACTACAAATTATAAATTGCCGGCAGCGGCTGATTGAGGAAAACAGGGGACCGAGAATAATGACACTAATTAGGGGACTATTTCCAGCCGTGGACTGAATTATACCGAATGAGATATAATTTTTACCAGTTTTAAAGTTGACGCATTGAAAAAACATTTGTAACCATAACTTGATACGTTTTAATCGTTATTTTATCATTTACGATAGTAGTAGTAGATCGTAAATTCACGAAACTCCATACAAATTTCGAAACTCGAGAACAATTTCCCTCACGAGTAAAGATCTCTATTTGTATAAGTTAGTATGTGTAAACTTCTTTTCTTACTCCTTCCGAGATAGTATGATAGTATCCTATAGTCCTTTTCCCAAATTCCATATGCCTTGCTCAAGACACTTTTCCTACCTCATCCTCTTTCGTGGAAACCTAATGAGGAACTTTAATCAATTTTGAATCTTATAAAATGGCGTCGTTGTGATTCGCCACCCGTCACGTCTCGTTTCCCATGGTGGCATAAAATAGGTCACGGAAGCCACTTTGCTACATTAAACGATCGTAGCAAGTGGAAAAAAGTGGTCTCTGCCTACCCCAGTTATTCGTTAGTATAGTGTTCAGTCAGTATTCCCGCCGGTCTCGCCGGGGCCCGGTCCGATTCCCCGGAGAACCAGGGAAAAGTGATTGCATGTTAGTAGCCGATATATTGTCAGGTCTAGACCTGACCAATATATTAGTTTGAAAATAATGCTTTCCTCCAAGCCTATCGTCGATACAGAGATCGTCGTCGTCGATAAAATGTTGCGTTTTTGCGTAATTTTGACAATTCTTTTAATTTTGACGTTCCCAAACGAAACTGACAGCACCGAAATTGTAGCTATCTCGTTTTGGCGTTTGATATTTGAAAAAGATAGGGAGGGACCGAATTTAGTTATGTTTTGTTACAACAGAATTGGCATCAATATTTTGTAAATCTGTTGATTTGGCGTTGAAATATATATATATATATATATATATATATATATATATATGTGTGTGTGTGTGTGTGTGTGTGTGTGTGTGTGTGTGTGTGTGTGTGTGTGTGTGTGTGTGTGTGTGTGTGTGTGTGTGTATTTCCAAGACTGTATTATTTTGTAAATGACTCGATAAAGATGGACCAATTGCGGGATCTATCAATTATATTTGTATAATAAATTCCTTACTTTATAATTAAACGAACCAATGCAATGAAAAATATTGAGTCTGAATATCTGGTTCATGTAATATTTTTAATTCTAATTTATGTAATTGTACAATATGATTTAGTTGTAAGTGAAAATGATTATTTCCATTCTGTTATAAATATTGGACGTGTAAATATTAATGTTAAGTCCGTTGCTATTGTTTAAGAAAAATAAGACTGTTATGGGAATGTTATGTAACATGAAATTAAAAAGAAAATAGAACTTACCCAGTACGCTAGTTTTATTTTCACCATTATCGCCTGCTACATCCAAATAAAATACTATATACCTGAAAGAAGACCTTGGCCCTGTCGTGGAACAGTAACTAGGCGTCCAAGCAAAAAGGGTCCAGTAGTGGGGTGTTGAGTTAAGACTAGATTCGGATCTAGAATAGGCAATTGATAGTAGGGATTGAAAAAATATTCAAAAACTGGCACATATTTTTTTATCAGACATTTGAAGTTGAAATTCTGAAAAAGCATGATTTGACAGATAGCATTTTCAAAGTTTGAGTGAAATAAAAACACACTTCTACTTGCTTGTTGCATAGATTTTTATTTATTATTGTAGACTGATCCTCTCCGTGAAATCAACTAATAATTATACTTGTAACATCAAAAAATAAACAATTACTATCGAAATAAAGGATGGATACACAGTTTAGTAAAAAGTCCACTGAGTAAGTACGACCAATGAAAAACTAAAATTAAATATTCTTACTCTATTTAAGAATTAACAAAATAACAAGACGCGTATTTTTTATTATTATTGGAACAGAACAATGATTATTTTGGCTACTGGTAATTTTTATGAAATTACATAACTACCAGCCAAAATTAAACACAAAAATTATTCCATTTGGGAATCCAACTTACGTTTTGAACAAAAATAAGTTCCTCCTCGTACCTGATTCCTGTGACCAACCTGCTTGCAGCACGAACATGTTGGTTCTTGTCGAGTACTCTTTTCAGTTGTTTGTTTCTGAAAAGAGTACTCGACAGATGTTGGCACGGAATTGTGATTTTTTGGAATGCTAGAGGAACTTGGTTCGTTAACATTTGGAATGGGAAGTGATCTATTTATAGGATATGAAAGGGAATGCCCGCAGACACATCCCCGTCGGCGCCGAAGTAGATACTTTGCAGTAAGTAAATCCCCTCAGTAGTTGCAGGGAATTCCCTGCTTTTAAGGACCTTTTGCACATAATTTCAACATTATACTCTTAAAATATACCTAATTAAATTATTTAAATAGAGATCAGTACGGGGTATTGAAACGTATTTTATTCCAAAAATATTGATATGCCGACCACTGGTACCTTTTTACTAAACTTCTCTCTTAAAGTTTCAGGTACTTAGAAACATCGTATATAGTCATTTACTATATAAAATTGTAGATAATTGAGCAATTATTAATAATCAATTAAAATCGCGAAATGCAATTTTCTCACCCAACTCTAAAAAACTTCTATCTCGTAAACTAAATGCCGAGAACTGAACCCTTTTTACTTGGACGCCCATAAATGGTTGACGATGATGGCTGTATGTATGGATATGAAAAATTGGATAATTTCATAATACAGATAACGCTGTAGAAGTATATAATTTTGATCGTCCCGATGTAGGAGTAACGCTGTAGAAACATATAATTTTGATCTTCCCGATGTAGGAGTACTAAAATAAAAATTTTGAAGATTTATTCCCTAAAGATTATTGCAAATAATTCACCCCATCGGGCACATGGTTATTACCTACTACAATAAAGCGCAACTGCGAAGATGTATGGTTTACAACGTCACACAAAAATTATTGAACCGATTTTGATTAGCTTGTCGCTGATGTGTTGCTTAGACTTAAAAAGAACATAGACTGAAATACATCGTCACTATAGGTGCGAGTGAAGCTACACGAGTCAACTAGTAAAGAAATAGTATGTTTTACGAAACCTAATTTACGAAGACACCATACGAAGAGTCCGAAGCAGTAGGCGTTTTAAATTTGCTAACATAAGTCAATGTAAATCAGAGCTTTTAGGTTTTGGGTAGACCTTGCCTAGCTAAAATTGGAATTTTGCAAATTCATCAACTTCAAATGGGCAATTTTAACGGCAGGTCATTGTCGACCCCTGGGGGTAGTGGTGTATCATAGACGAGTCTGTAGTCGACGCGACGAGTCCGTTTATCGTCAACGGTATACTAGTTCATAAAACAGTTCAAATTTCGACTAGTTCACGTCATGAACGTCAACAACTCGGGGATATTCGGCCGCGTTCGGGTCGCACTCGGTGAAGCGATCAACACAATGCACGACGTTCATTGTAAAACTAGTCTATGCGTTCACGGTAAAGAAACAGTCTAAAAAACTATTCGTTCATTCAACGCTCATTATAGGTATAGACTGGGTAATAATGATCTAGGTCAATTAGTTTTGTATTTCTGTTAATCATTCATTCATCCTTTTTCTTATCATTCATGTGCTCTTATTGCAAGGATTTCAACTGTGAAGCGGATTCTGATGATCAACTGTCGTCATCACTCTGGCCTCAACAATGAACAATGACGTTTCAGTAATAGCCAGAGCCAACTTTTATTTGCGTTTCAAAACAAATATCTATTACCTACACAAGCTTATTTTTCTTGTACTCAAATATGACAGTAGACAGATGGATAGATAATACTTGACATTCGTCCCCACTACAAGGGCACGGACCTCCCCTTAGCAGTAGTCTACCACCCTGGCCTAGAGCGGATTGGTAGACTAGACACTCATCTCTACTTCAAGTTCACACACATGTGGGCATGCAGGTTCCCTCGCGAAATTTTCCTTCTCCGTTGAACACATTGGTGTCTACAGTGTAGACCACTGATACCCAAAGTGGTCTATATCGACCCCCAGGGGTCGACGATGACTTCACTACAGTTAGAAATTTAAATCTTTCTAAGTAAACCGCACTGTACCAGCTGTCAAAAACACATTTGAAGTTGATGGATTTGCAAAAATTAACTATTAGAATAGTGAGGTTATTAAAATCAGCATAAATGCTATATGCTACTCAATCATCTTGTATGTATTATTCTCCAACACACATCATATTAAGATACAAATAATATAAATTACGATAAGTTCTATCATCATCAATTCGTCTAGTTTCCTCTGAGGACGAAAGGGATTTGCCTAACGTGTGTTGCCAGATTTTACTCGCCGTCGTGAAAACCTCTCAGGCATGCAGGTTTCCTGAAGTGAATGATTAATTATTACTGGCTCTCCTTCATAAAGGGAACGATTTGATGTAATCTCCACGCTAGGTAGGAGTCTTGGAGGTCAGAGTATGTTGGTTAATTGAATGACAGTATAACACTGCTTTTATTTATCCTTCTGCTTCTAACAGCACCTATGCGAAATCGGCGTCGGATAAATAGAACTCGTAGCAGTGGTTAACCTCTTACCAAACGCATATTACTCTCCGTTCCGTCCAGGGTGGTTCCATCTTCTAAATGACTCAAACTCGTGTCCATGTTGCATGCATTCATCCTTTTTTTTTCACTAGCTGAGCGGTTTCGCTGGCAATATCTAAGTGTTGATAAGCACAGCACTGAACGCGCACTGGGCCCCACATCCAGTAAAACCACTCGACATCCGCCTCCTTGCCCCACTAAGGGATGCGCGTGAGCATTCATTTGACAACTGTTAGTTTCCGCTACATGGGAACTCTCAAAATAACAAAACAAGATTTGTATAAAAACCCTTAGAACCACTTTTACTCGTACCTTAAAGGCGACTACTGAGACAGGGATCAAGCAGTATCTTAAATTTTACTGGATCGATTTTGATGAACTATGCCGTAGTATTCAAGTCGGAGTACCTTTAAGAGTATAACGGTTTGACCAAAATCTACCTGCTGGTTTTTGCGTGAAGTTCGAAAAAATATACAAACAAACATCGACGGATTTGGTTTCGAAGCCCTTAATTTTGTTTTTTTTTTTAATATCTTTGATTCACAAAATTTAACTTTTAAAAATTTTATATTAATATAGAAAATAAATATATTTTCCAAAACAAAAACCTAAGCTGAAGGCAATTCGTTTTGCGTTCGTAACAACAATGATAACAATTGCCGATCTTCTGTCTTGTGAAGAAATGAAAATCAATCTGTCAATCTAGAACCTACTGTCTTCACTCACTTTTTTCTTTAAACATGTTTAAACTCAAATTGTTCAGTTTTCCTACGATTTTCCAAATATTTTCTTTGACCACAGTCGAGGCGGGCTGCCTGCGTCGCAGGACCCTTTGACCGGTCCCCCGACGGCGCATTTTGTGTGGTACGCAATAGCTCGGAGCCCGTTCATCGAATACACCCACGCACACGTCTGCATCGACGCAACTGGCTCGCTGGCCTTCAAGCTATATGAGAGTGCCATGGACGCAAGGCGCCGCCCCAGGCCCATCGTATTCAAGGTGCCCCCTATCCATACGTTAACTGTCACGGAATTTTTCAGGATTCCAGTCTGAAGTGCCGATTTAATCATATTATTAAAACTACTAACCCGCACTACGCCAGCTTGGTAGACTACGCCCCCTCCTGATCAGGGCAGGTCCGTGCCCTTCTAGTGGAGACGAATATGGACTGGGGATGATAATATTATTAAAAACTTATATTTTAATAGCGCATATTAATAGTTTCCTCGTGGCTGCACAAATATAGCAACTAATGGACGAGATAACTCGTAACAAGCATCCTGGACAAGTAAACAACCCACGAGATATCTCGTAGTTGGCAGTCAACGTGTTAAGCTTGACTTTCCTCCAACATATGGCCCAAGGTCCTAGCTGTGCGTACAACTCACAGGTATGAAATACTATTTTGCTCACGTCTTCGCCCGGGAATGTGTTAAGACTCCTACTGCGATGGCCTTATCGCCACACTGATGAGCCTACTATGATGCTACTACTACTATGATGCTCCTGTGCCTCGCTCCTTCGAACACTTCCGGGAGGGAGACTTGGTCTCCCTTTATCTCCAGTTTGTCATGAGCGTATTCCACCATCTTCGTCGGGGTGATGTCATATGTACCTTCTGCCGAATCTCAAAACAATCGACTCGGTAGTGTAAAATTACTCGTAACAAACAATCAAACAGACACAAAATTTCTCGCTTTCATTAGTGAGGATATTACTCAATTATAATAAAACTACTAATCCAATTTCGTTCGGTACGTAATTACACCATGACCTGGAGGTCTTTTAATCAAAGTATCACGCGAGCGAGGCCATAGACAATAACTAGTTATAAATAAAAGCGAAAAGTTTAACTAACCTGAGGTTCGCTTCAATAAGAAGCTTAGGTATTTTAATAACAATCGTAATCCTATTGTGAAATATTTTATTTATAATATATATCAGAAAATTAACCACAATAATGTCAATTCTGATATAACATAACTTAAATTTAAGCTCTCCCTATCTTTTTCTAATACCAAACACCAAAACGAGATAGCAAACATTATTAAAGAATACCAACCTACATGTCTGTCAAAAGATACAAAAAATGTTGCCTTTTTACTTATCTTTAATCGGCATGTTCCGAGGTCAAATTTAATTTGTATGTAGAATTACGACGTGTCTAAACAAAACTGACAGCGCTAAAATTGTTGCTATCTCGTTTTGGCGCTTGGTATTAGAAAAAGATGGGAGACCCTAAATTTAGTTGCGTTACGGTAGAATTACTACTAATATCTGTATTGTATTTGGTATTCAGCTCTGGTTAAATATGCGGTCTTTTGCGGGTTGGAATGTAATTACAGTTAACTTTGATCCGTCCGATCTGCGGCCGACGAGTACTAACCTGCAGTAATTAGTAATAGTATTGCAAACGCAGTACTAACCAACAGTAATTAGTACAAATATTTAGAACGCGTTCATTGTTACTAAAATTATTATAAATGGACAATCCATTAGTAATAATCAACAGTTTTACATAGCGTTACATTAATTTAATCATACATATGAGTACACATCATTATACATCATCATCATACATTTACATAGTTTGAACCCAGAGCTTTATCGGCCAGTTGTCGATTGCATGTCCACATACATCACAAAGTTCATACAGCATTTTATGTTCAACATTATCACTCTATTACTATCTTGGGGCACTGTCTCTTGGGTGACAATTCATGATCAACTGGTTCCTTCCGTTTCAGTGATTTCGCTTCTTGGTTATCTTTATCGTCTACAACGGTTTCCTGTGGTCCCGGTTGCTCATGCACTGTTTCTAGCCTATCATTGCTATCTAATAAGTTGTCTTCAACTTCGTCATCTATCGGTGTGTCGGAGATGTCTCCCTTTTCTTCATAACCACCTACATCATCTGATTTGTCGAAGTCATTATCATCAGTGGACGCCTCGAGTCTCTCGGCGGCCTGTTGCGATGTGACATTCTGTGAGCACTTGGTCACAGTAGTCCTCTTGCTGACCAATATGCGGGCCGTTAGAGCCTTATACAACTGATGTATATCAACTGGCGCACCCTGTAACAGGAAAATAATTATATTACGTAATAATATTTGTAAATAATAATTGTTGTTTGAAATAGCCGCGTTAATTTATAATTAATTATTATGTTCAGTATGTAGGTAAGTGAATAAATGTGACATACCAACCTACCTACTTATTGTTTTAGGAAATTGAGAGACGAAAAAACTTGGTTGTGAGCCGAGCCGTGTGAAGCTTCGTATTATTTTATATAATTGTTGTTAATCGAAAGTTTTTGATCTGACGTTGCTTGAGTTGATCGCGTGTGTTACGTCGTGACCTGTATTGACTTTGTCTGGTGGAGTGCACGGGTACCAGGTGTTTGTGAGGGTGTCATTAGCAGCTGCCAGGTGAACGTTCGCTAGGACCACACGAAGACCCGTCACCAGAGAGATAAGTCCCCTTTCCCCTTAAATTAGCCCCCTAGATATATGGTTAAAACTATTTTGAAATCCTCTCTTGTGGAGCTCCCAATCCCTGACTTGGACTGACTGACTACGGGTCAGACCTGCCTATCTTCCAACGTACACCCTTTATCAGGTAGGTGGCTTGCAATTAATGTATGTGGGAGTCGCGTGGTGAATTTTGTGTCGTCGGGCCGCCGATCCCGTGATTGTACGACACAATTGTAGTCATAAGACTACAATCTATGAAAAGTGATATTATAAAAATTATATCATCCTCAGATACAGCCTAAATACTGTAGACTCCTTTGACCTAGCTTGTTATATAGTTTATCATTATAAGTACTTTTCTTCATCTTTTTTCTTAGTTAATGGCGTTTGATCGATTTGGTACAATTTTGCCAATATCCATTGTGAAAGTATCATAAATTCGGGAGTAACTAACGGTGAAAATGAAAAATTTGGCAGTGATAGGATGGAAGGGCCATTTCAAGTTATTATAAAATTGTAATGACTAAATATTTATTTAAGCTAATTAAGTTCTTAGTTAATAAAAAAGTGAAAATTGCATTGAATGGCTAAAAGTAAACGGCTTAACTTGCCGGTTAAGCCGTTTACAAATACATTAAAGTCTAAATTAAAAATGCATAATACAGGGTGGGCGTGCCAAACGACTCGCGATGACCCCACGGATCCACACAAGATCCGGTGGGACGCCGCCTGCTGCCTCTCAGCACGCAGTGGGGTCATTTCAAATGCATAATACAACAGTTCTAAATTAAAAAGGCATAATAGATAAAAATGTATCTTATATTTTTGATATTTCCATTATTATGGATAAGACTACGAAAAGAAAAACTATTGACAATTAAAAAATAAAAACTGTCTTTCAGGATTAATTCTTCAAAATCAAATAAAAGAAACATTATTATATATCATCAGCATGTTAGTCTACAGACGTACAGTCCAGTGGACATGGGTCTCCTCTAATGATCACCACACCGGGCTGCTACGAGCTGC